>JAPMOQ010011986.1:278651-305200 GCA_026543055.1 Argiope trifasciata
TTCAGTTCACTAACTTATTATTTTAACTGTAGTTATTAAATCAGCTGTCAAACCAGTCAGTAAATATATATACAAACGTGATAAATGCAACGGCTGAATTCATAAATTTTGAAAACATACATTGAAGAAAAAATAATTCTAACGCAATAATTTTTTTTAATTCGTAGCTATTTATATGTATCTTAAAAATATTAATATATATGATTTCATCGTTTGTTAATTCTAATGTTTCTTCTATATTTTTACAGATCTAGTGAACTGCCTTTTAGAGAGGAAGATTTTATAAGAAATATGGAATAATAATTTCCTGAAGAAGGTGACTGTATTCGGATAATTTATTTTTGTATAATTTGTTATAATTTACAATTAATTAGCAATACTGTCTGCGTCTTGTCACATAACATGTGTTTGCTATGTCCTTTCTGAACATACCTTTCTAACTAATTTTGCATAAAATAATTTTATTGACGCAATTAAAGTTCATTCAGAAATTTAGAAAGCCTTAACTTGCTTTCATCATGTAAAACTCTTTTTTAATAAATTGACTTATTCATAACCTTTTCTAGAACATTTATCTGAAATTGCAGTAACTGCATTTCTTAGTTAGTTTTGCATCTTGTCAGAGCTTCTATACCTTATTTAAAAATGTTTTTAATAAAATGATTTAATCTCTTTTATTCATGACTAAGGTTTATCAGAAAAATTATGTAAATACTGCACACCAGAATATATTTTGATTTGAATTTTTCTTCTTGTGAGATCTTGTATATTTCATGTAAAATGTTTTTAAATAAAATGGTTCAAATATCTCATTCATAACAAAGTTAAACCAATTTTAAGATTTATGAAAGAAGTTATAGATATTGCACTCCAGAATCTCCTTTAATTTGAGTTTTTCTTCTTGTGTGAGCTTACACATCTCTTTCAAAAATGTTTTTAAATAATATTGTTAAATTATGCACGTTCGTTTTTTTTAAAAAAAGAGAGAAATAGCATATATTAATTCTCCAGAATATTCTTAAATTAGAGTCTTATAGCTGCTTTCAAATGATGCATTTTATAGATATTTTATAATATAATTGCTAGAACAAAATTTTAAAATTCTGATTTGAATTTAAAAAAATTCTGATTTGAATTTTAAAAAGTATTTTGAATATAAAAATGCTTTATATTTAAATGAACCATAATTTTATATCAGCCAAACGCTGTGTTTATTATAGAGATAGCTTAAAACTGGATCGCTTTCCCCGATAGGCTGTTGAGATCGTCAGACTTCCTCGGATGACTCATTCCAGCCGGCAGGAAGTTTCGTGCATTAGGAGGTGTTGGTCCGTACGTGTATGTGTGTGGTGTTCACACTGTCAAAAAAACCCTGTTTGATTTCCATAATCATCAAAGTTATCATAATTGTATTTTGAAATACAAAAAATTACAATTTAAAGAGCACTTTGTTATCTTATCGCATTCTTATTAAATTGGTAAAGTTTAAATTGATCAAATATACACTGAAGTGACAAAATTCATAGGATAGCAATATGCAAATATACAGATGGCAGTAGTATCGCAGCGCAAAAGTATAAATGCGCAGTTCGTTTTCCAGAGCTTTCATTTGTGTTCAAGTTATTCATGTTAACAGGTTTTTCGTGATTTATGGCGGCACGACGAGAATTAACAGACTTTGAACGTGGAATGTTAGTTGGAGCTAGACGCATGGGTCATTCCATTGCGGATATCGTTAGTGAATTCAACATTCCGAGATCCACAGTATCAAGAGTGTGCCGAGAGTATGAAATTTCAGGCATCACATCCCATCATGGACAGCGCAGTGGGCGACTACCTGCACTTAACGACCGAGACCGCCGACGTCTGTGTAGAATGGTCAATGTTAATAGACACGCAACACTTCGTCAAATAACTGCAGGAATCAATGTGGGACGTACGAGGGACATGTCCGATAGGACTGTGCGGCGAAATTTGTCTTCCTTGGGCTATGACAGCAGAAGACCGACTCGAGTGCCTTTACTGACAGCACGACATCGCCTACAGCGACTCTCCTGGGCACGTGAGCATATCGACTGGTCCCTAGACCAGTGGAAAACCGTGGCGTGGTCAGATGAGTCACGATTTCAGCTGTTACAAGCTGATGGTAGAGTTCGAGTGTGGCGCAGACCCCACGAAGCCATGGACCCAAACTGTCAGCAAGGCACTGTTCAAGCTGGTGGTGGCTGCATAATGGTGTGGGCTGTTTTTACATGGCATGGACTCGGTCCTCTGGTGCAACTGAACCGATCATTGACTGGAAATGGTTATGTTCAGCTGCTTGCAGATCACTTGCAGCCATTCATGGACTTCACGTACCCACACAACGATGGGATTTTTATGGACGACAATGCGCCATGTCACCGGGCCAGAACTGTTCGCGATTGGTTTGAAGAACATTCCGGACAATTCCAGCGCATTATCTGGCCACCTAGATCTCCCGATATGAATCCCATCGAGCATTTATGGGACATCATCGAAAGGTCCGTTCGTGCCCAAACTCCTGCACCATCCACACTTTCACAATTATGGACGTCTATACAGACAGCATGGCTCAATATTCCTGCAGAGGACTTCCAATGACTTGTGGACTCCATGACACGTCGAGTTGTTGCACTTCGCAGGGCAAAAGGAGGACAAACACGATATTAACAGTCATCCCATGACTTTTGTCACTTCAGTGTAAACGAAGATTCCGGCGTTCTCCCGCAAATTATTGTACAAAGTCTTCAAAATATTATCGCACAAATCTCATTTCCACATCAAAAATACTAAGTTCTCCATTTATTAAATTAATTCTTTTAAATTAAAATTCAATAAATTATTTTTTTTCGAATTGTTGTTTTTCTTAATATGGACTATTTTATAAAAATAATTCTTTGTTTAATTTTTAGCTATATATTTCATTTTTTGCAACGAAATTCAAACCGGTTTCATGATTTTATCAAATAATTGAACGGGAAATTTTCTTTCATTGTTAGAAGCAAAGGAAGAAAAAAATATTTTTCTTTCTATCTGTGTATAAGATGATTTTAAACATGAAATTACGTTATCAAGATAGGCAACATTAAAATTTATTTACACTGTAGATCGTTGACTTTTAAAGGGCTCTAGTCCTATGAAATTCTATTTCATGCGAATCAATTCCATTGGGACAATCCATGTAGTAAAAAAACAAGAGTTACGAATTAAAACAGCATAACTTTTATTTCGGTCAGAATTTTATTCTTAAAAAGGTTTTAATTTAGGAATTGTGACCACATTGTTAGAGATAGAGTTTTAAATAAAAATATACACAATCAATATTTCTTGAGAAACAGCAGGTAGCCAAAGACGGCTAGCAGCAATATGTAAATAAATCATAAATTTCTTTTCTACAGCATGCTAAGATGCCTATAAGTAATGCGATTTCATTTTGTTAATAGTTACTTAATAATTTATTATTACAGAAGCAAAGTCAATAGAAGCTCTCAAAAGAACTCGTTTAAAATTTAGAAAAAAGTAGTATTAAATATTCAAAACAATTTATTTGAATAAATCATCTGAAACAATGGTCATGGAAGGTATTGTTAAAAAAGCTGTGAAATTCTTTTATTTCGATTCTAAAATATCAAAATTAAGAAAATATAAGGTAGATTTAGGGTCAAATGCCGCCAAAAGTTATACTTTCACTTTAAAATATCATGTTAAAAAGTTTTAACTTCGAGTAATTCAGTATAAGTAATATCCAAAGATTTGCAATCTATTTAATTTTTCTGTTTTGAACTGTGATTCCTTTCAAACGTCACAAAGCATAAAGTTACCTAATATTTAGCTTTTCTGGATATTCCCAAATATATGCTTGTGACTGTATCACAAAAACATCTTTTTCATACAAGTACTTTTATAAAAAATTTGTTTTATCTCAAATAAAAGAATATATTTGAATTTCAGAAATTCAACATTTGACAATGGAATTCGGAAGAAATCCTTGTCTATCATATGAATAACGCATCGAATTCCAGATCCCACGAGACACATAAATTATATGTCATACAAAAAGAAAGTATTTGAATTTTTATTTCGCATACTACAAAATAAAAATTCGAGGAAGGAAAAAAAGAACGATTCATCATTTCGTGCTTCTTCGCCAAATGGAAAACTTTATTGCTTTCTTGCGGAGTTTGAATGTGGGATTGTCCTATGTAGATCTCCTGATTTGTTTGAATGCATTCAGGCAACCGTCGGCATAAAAGTCCTTTCGTATTCCTTTCATAGCCGTCACAGAGCTGAAATGTCTCCTGCATATTTATAAGGTTTTGTGCTGTGCCTTTAAAAACAGAAGTCGATTCTAGATTACTAGTTTCCTTACTTTATTAACTATAATGTACGTATCTTTGAAACAGAATGTCATTCTGTAAGTTCTGTATCATGTATTTATTCTTTTCTTTAAAACATTCAATGGCAGACAGTGATTTTGTCCTCAGAAATATCCTAATCTCTCTGTATTTTAGACTTTATGAAATATGGAGTTCGAAATGTGCAGTAATTTAATTTGTTAATTTAAAAAACTATCTCGATTAATTATCAATAAAAATATATAAATATTATAAATTTGATGCTTAATTCTTTAAATATTTTAATTTTGAAAATTTTAAAATTTTAAAAGTCAAATCTACGATCGCAAATTTCAAGTTATCAGCCAGAAAATTATTATTTTTTAATTGATTATTTCTCTTGATTACTTTAAGTCATCAACCAGCTTTTGATTTAAGTCATTAAAAGTGTTTTGATTGATTCAGAACCAGTTTGAATTAATCACGAGTCTTTCAATCAGTCTCATATATATTTAAAAACTTTCTTTTTCAATTTTTGTAGCTGCCAAACAGGTTTTGAAGCTTGACCGATTTAGAAATGAAAAAAAACTATCGCTTTTCTATGTATCAACGCTTGCATAATCTGATAATCTTGTGATGTTTCAAACCTGTTTAAACTAGTTAGTGACTTAAATTAATTAAGACAATTTTTAAGAATTCTGAGAATTAATAACTTGGAAATCAAATTATAACTTCAATTGACGATAAATCAGCAAAATGTGACAACTTTCTGCCTTATTCTCTAACAATACTAAAAGTGAAAAATTGATGCCTCAAAAGCGATAAATCACCAATTTGTTGCCTACGCTTCTTAAGGCTTCAAAAACTTCTAATCAAAACAACATCATGTTCTCACTAGATAATATATAAATAATATTTATAATTTTATGATTACTATACATTCTAATTATATACTACTATAATTGTTTCTAGTTATTATAAATAATATGAATTCAAATTACTCATAATTATGTTATGTTTTAAATTATTCTTTAAAATTTTTAATAAAATATACATGTTTGATATTTATAATGATATTTTAAAAGGGTTAATACTTTAATGTATATAATTTTTAATATTTTAAATGATATTTATAACAGTTCGGTTTTTATATTTATAAAATGTACATGTTTGATATTTTATTTAAGAATAGAACTCATGTTAAATATTTATTTTGCAATACCTAAATATTATAATTGACGCTTTGCTGAGTTTGTATTTCTTACAATTAAAATAAAATAATAATAAACTTTGAAAGAATGGGAGTACTTCTCCTAAAATGATTTCCCACTCTCAAAGCTTTCACACCATACCAGTATAATATAATAGCGTGTGATCCGTGATGTTAGATTTATCTAATATTAAGCATTCTTAAATTTTCTGGAATCTATCTCAAATCTCAGATTATCTACCTTCGAAAACCACGATTTATCATCCCTGCGCAAACGGTTTCTATAAATGAAAAAGTTCCTTTTCTCATTTATAACATTAACTGCTCTTCTTATAATCTTTTATTTAAATCGATTTACTCTTTCTAGATATAAATATTACAATGACTCCACGGACGTGAATCATCAAATAACTTAAATTTTACAATTTTCCGATTGACAATTTCATCTATCATTTCTTTTTATGGAAGAAAAATATCAGTAGGGAAGAAGTTAAATGAAGCATAAATCACAGTAAAATTCATTTGTATTCTCAGATAAAGATGTAAGAGCTAACTCTAGAAAAGCACCAAAAAAAAAAAAAAAGGAATATACCTTTATCTGTAAACCAATTTGATTAACTTAAGAAATTTTCATTGAAATGAATATTCATTGAAATAAAAACTTAAATTCTTTTTTGGCTTTTATATAACTAAAAAAATCCTTTTTAATTTCTTCAAAAATATTCGAAACAATTCTAGTTGAAGAGAGTTATTGCTGATATTGATTAAAAACTTATCACTCAAACTCATTAAGTAAACATAAAAGAAATGTTAAAAAATAAATAATTATTGTTCTAAATAAACCTCAGAAGTTTTTTTTTTAAATTATCGTCTGCTCATGCATGTTTTGTGACATCAAAGATATATTTAATTCAAAGCAGCTGAAAAGTGTCTCTGGAGTGTAAGTAATTTAATGATTATCAATTTTTTGCCCGAAACTTCTGTACTTAGCATGTCTAGACTCATAATCGGATCTATGCTTTTATTCTAATAATGTTAACTGCTTCTTTCAGGAAAGAATTTCAGTAAATCTTTTTTGCCGATCTCTTTAATCGCAGTTTACAAATTTATCCACTTTTGTTAATTGTTTTGTGCTAAAGTAAAATTTTCAACTTTTTTAAAGAATTATTCGTATTATACATACTTAAATTAGTTTACTTTAACAATAGTTTACGTTAATATACTTATTTTACCCCTTTTTATCATGTGAGAACATGATCTTACTTTCGTTAAGAGTTTTCGAATAATTCAAGGCAATGAATAATTGAAGTTCGAAATCTCGTAGGCAATGAATAAAGCAGAAACGGCAATATTCATCAACGTCCGTTAATCGCATATATTTTTTACCTGATTCAACCAGTATTGCATTATTATTATGTACGCTTTTTTTAAAGCAGATGCGTTTACAATAGGTTTACCTGCATTTACCAGTATTGCTTTATTATTAGTTATGTTTCTTCTAACAACAAATGTGTTTTAAAAGGTTAAAGTAGAATTTTGACATCATAGCTGTTATTTTCATGGTAAAAAATTTTCTTTTATAAGTATTTTCTCTTTTCTCCTATGGGGAAATATCACTTCATTCATTCTTAAGTGGGAAACATAGAAGGATTTGACGCATGTTCAAATATTGATCACTATGAAATTGTTTTATGATATAAGAAATTAGAAAATAGCAGTTTGTGTTTACAAAAATATTGTTTCCATAAAATGTCGGTATAAATTAATAAGTTTAAAACTTTATTGGTAAATAATTTATCATTTATATAACTACATATACAGAGAGGGATAAAGAACAATAGAAAAGTCTTGTGATGCTTTCAAACTGGTTTACATTAACTAAGACAAATAATGAAATAATATTCTCACATGATAACTTGAAATTTGCGATAGTAGCTTTCATTTTCTTTTCTTTTCTTTCTTTTCTTTTTTTTTTTTTTTTGGATTTTATTTATTTTCCGAATACCTAAGGATAGTTTGTCACACAAATGTAGATAACCAATAAATGATGGGAATATTCTCTTGAATTGCAATTTATTTGAAAATTTTAAACCCCTGATGGTGAAAATTAAATGTTTGCAACATTCGTAAATTCAAAAGCAATGACTTCGATTTTTCTAAATATTCATCAAATATTTCAGACATCTTTTCATTATTCAAAATGATTATTTACAATGACATCGGCAGAAGCCATTTTACTGATTTCCCGACTCGCCCGAAGGCACACGGAAAAATTACTGATTGACCGGTTTGTCGTAATTGCAACACTGGTGGCAACTGTGATTGAGTCTTAAGGGCCATCACTGGACACAGTACAATCTTCCCTGTAGGAAGTACGTCGATCATCGATTGGAGAAGCCAGATCCCCCACCTTTTGTTGACTCACCGGATGGCGGAAGCCTCTCATCCTCAATTACGAGGTGCCCCCCAGGAATCACCAAATATTGTGATGAGAGGTTTATAATAGCGTATTTGCTTCTTCCTGAATCACCACATGGGGTCTAGATAAGACCTTATCATACGGCGAAATATCGTCGGGACATTCCGTCAGCATAAAATGACGTCATCGTTACGTCACTTCAAAATATACATGATTGGTTGAATTTCGCTTGCGGACAATATTTTCATCACTATCGTCGGCATTTTCTAGCCGGTTAGAAAACGTTGTCGATTATGAAAAACCTGCTTGACCGGTTCTAAGGGTAGAAATGGAAAATAGCTGACGGAATGTGCAGACGTTATTTCACCGTATGGTAAGGCCTTTAAACGAACTTTATAGGCAAGACTTATCGCAATTACAAAAAAGTGCTATAAGTTAGACATGTGACTAAAAGCAAATTTGTGTAGTAACTTTACTACTTTCACATGTAAAATTACTCTATTATCCCATATACCACTCGTAATGAATTCCAAGAAATTATATTTGGTACACAATATGTAGTAATAAGTATATTAAAAATGTAGATTCACTTTGAAATGGAATGCACGTTCCGTCTTTATATGGAGCTAACATTTAATTCTCTTTAAATATTCACCTAATTGAAAATTATATGGATTTAAATACGGGGAATAACGCGGCCAAAACAGGGAAATTGATTTTCTAGGCCATAATACTGACTCTCCATCCCGCCCGTAGGCACTCGGAAATAAATACTGAATGACCAGACCACAGCAACAGCAACAATGGTGGGAACTGTGGTTGAGTCCAAAGGGCCATCACTGGCTATGGAACAACTCTCCTCGTAAGAAGTATGTCCCATAATCGATAAGAGGAGCCAGATCCCCCACCTTTATTGTAACCAGCGGGTTATCGATATCCAACCACCATGACGAAAGCATCTCGTCCCCATTACGAGGTGCTCCCCCGAGGGCTAATTGGTAATAATCTTTTTTGTAATATGTCTGTCATATTACAAAAAAGATTACTACCAATTAGTTACATAAGTAGCTAAGTAAAATAATAACTTATTACTCATCCAAAATATTTTGCAGATAACGTTTGAAAAGGTCAAAGTCTTTGCACAGTTTGTACCAACTGTCTTCTTTCTCAACTATATCTTACTTGAAACGATTCAATGAAAGAAGTTCCAGATCATCAATACACACGTATATAGAGCCTGAAGTCATGCTTTCTTTAAAGAACCCGAAATGGAAAATGAGATGAAACCACACCTAAATGGCTCTTTTGGAGCAATCAAAAGTATTAAATGATAAATAGGAGAATTTGACTCTGCCCAAACACCTCAATAGCATGTATTTATAGAAGTATTCAAGTTAAATGGAGCGTCATCCCTCTACAGTGTCTGCCAAGCTCATTCATCATCACTATCACATAAGTATTGAACATCAAAGTAAATGATTTTCTTATTTCAACATCACCAAAAGATTATAGATAAGTGTGAATATCTTTGAAAGATTAAATATCAGGACGATTTTGATTTATCCCCTCATAGTTATATCACACGTCAAATTTCTGTGATATCGTACGTGCTATGTACAACTATGTGTATTTGTTATTCCCTCTTCCAATGCTACATTTACCACTTCTTCAACCTCCTGCTATCGAGCTGGTGTTTTAATCAAGTCCAGGTTTAACGACAAATGTTCCAATCTCTTAAATGATAATCTTTCAAAAAATTTTGATTCTTAAAAAATTTTTTATAAAAAGTAATCGGCAATCTATATTTCAAATATTCAGAAAAGTCTGAATACGTAGATTTTGCTATAATCTTCATTCAAATCTCTTCAGACAATCTTCTCAGACTTCGATTTCTATACTCTTTTATGATTCAATAACTTTCAGATAGCTAATGATAATAATTATTAATTATTCCTTTATACACCTGGGAATATATACATGAAAAAGATCAAAAGCATTTTTGAATACGGCATTTTCTTAGATTAAATTCCTATCATTTTCAGAAAAATACAATTAGAACAACAGTAAATCGAATAAACAAGAGAAATAATAGGGAATAAGCAAGAGACGTGCTCTACCTATAAGTTTAAAAATAACTTATTTTCATTTCAGAAAATACAGTCACTTTTATAAGCTGTTTCAGTGCTTTTGTATAACACAAAATCCCTTTCAATTTAAATACGATGCTACTTATGTTTGTTTTAGAAGAAATTCTAGTTTATTGTATTGCATTATATTTTGTAGATCTATTTATTTTCAGTTTTTATATTCCCTCCTCGTTTTATTAAATAAATTGGAATGTTATTCGTATTTCCTAAAACATACTTTACATTCCTATAAATTGTGTGCAGATTTGAATTTTTTGTTTCCAATTTCTTTATTATTTGTATCGGCATTTCCTAAGCTTAATCCAAATATTTTGTTGCGATTCTCTAAACTGTACAATTTTATTTTCATTTTTCATTTTAACTTTTCTTCTATGGTCCATAAATAAAGTTATGTTGTTAAAATTACATTTTCCTCTCTGCTTATGTTTTTATTTGCTTATATTATTATCTGTTTCAGTATAATCTTACTTTGATAATGTAGGCAATTGAATCCAATCTCATTTTACCAGTTATTTTACTTTCTAAATCTCTCAATAATATATTTCTATTATTCAACAAGATTTTCTTGCCGAAAGCTAGTTTAGAAAATCGGATTGACTTAATAAAATATAGATAAATACAAATTTCGATTCTTCTCTATCAACCATCTAGTAATAAAACTAAAAAAATTAAAAGCTTTGTACAAGCACACTTTTACTCTCTAGTACATGCCGTATAGAAAAAACATTTTATCTGTCAAAAAATTCTAAATCGAGAATTTGACTATGCTTTAGAACTCCTTCAATTCGAAATACACTTTTCTGGAAAATGCCTGTCTGTCAATCTGTGGCAAAGATAACTCAAAATCGGTTTCATCTAGAGAGATAAAACTTAATATACGGTGTTTAAATCAAATCTATAGAATTCTATCAACTTATAAGCAAAATAAGTTTAAAGGAATTCTACCTGCCTATGTATTGGAATATAATTTAATACAATAACTACAAAAAAAATCAGCTAGATATAAAAAATTCGATTCATAACATCAATATCAATAAATCAGACACTCAAAAAATTTTGAGTCAAATCCAAAAAAAGGTTCCCTGTTTATTTATGTCTAATTTCTGAAACATGTAAACAATGACCGATATATTCAATGACTTCAATATATCAAATTTGGCATGAAATTTTGTGGAATTTTTTTTTTATTTCAGTCGGTTAGGAAAATCGCATCTAAAACACAAATATGTTTTTCGAATACCATTAACATCATGCCAGGGATGTATCACCAAAATACCGGGCAAGGATGACAAGACAGATTCATTAAAATTACTAAATTCAAACCAAAGGTGTTTCGTAACTATTGACCCCCACTGCCATACAAGGCATCCTTTGCGATAATACCATTATTATATTGTAAGAGCATATTCCAAGTTTTTAGGAGACCACTCTCGGTTATTTTTAATAAAGCTATTTCTTTATCAAAAATTATGGTATTCAAAGCAAAATTCTCTGAGGTAGTGAAACGGTGATCTAAATATACCAAATAAAGTGTAAACACTCTCATAATATCATTCTATTTTCAATAAATAATTTTAGAAGAAAATTATTTTTTAACATTTGATGTGTCATATTTTAATTGATATATTTTTTGTCTATCTTTTTCACGATTTACTAGATCAAAATAATAATCAAAACAACATTTAACCTTATCTCAATTCTTAACTCAAGAATAAAATCAAATATAAATAAATATTTCCATTCCCAGTTTTATTTTGATGTCACCAAAAAAAATTCATAACAAAAATAATTTTTCATTCCTGTAATATTCTTGCAGAAACCCAAATTCCATTTCTATAACTTCTTGAGATTTAATGAATTGTGGGAGCTTAATAACTTCTTCAGTCTTATTTACGAGGAATGGCAACATATTAAGAGCCTATACTTTTTTCTCTGCAGATCCACTGGGATTATGCCATTACTCGACATTCCGGAATTTCTATTTCTCACATAATTTCCTTCGTGCATTGCCTCAATGCATCGGAAGTAATAGCCAATAAATATAGCTAAGTATTTATTACGGCCCCTTGATGCAACCTTTATTGGTCTCACCTCATTTACGCAAGTTAACCCAAGTGATTGGCGCTCTTCTTTTTTTTCTCGTCTTGTTTTTCTTTTAGGAAGATTGATTTCGTTTTCTTCTCATACATGTTTACTTATCTTATACCTTTTTGTATTAAAATTGGATTATCAAGGATTCTGAACTTTTAACCTGTAGCATAATTGGACGGTATTCTGTTTATCCTCTATTTACCATTTCAGAAGGAATAAATTTCATAAATAAAAATAATTGTTTATAATCAGTATATTACGAAAGATATGCCATTTCTTTTATATTAACATATCATTTAAAATTTAACCAATAAAAAATAATCCTTTCGAAATTTTCTAGCATATTTTTTATATTATTGAAAGAAAAAAATATACACCAACATTAAGGGTCCATTCCATTACTTGCTACATTAAGGGTCCAACAATCTCAATATTAGATACAGGCGCATTAATCTACAAGGAAACATAAATACACAAAAGAAAAATACAGCCGAAGGTTGCATAAAAGCAGCATTTGTCGCATATAGCAGCTGCTCATAAGCAAAAAGTCGCTATTAAAGAAAAGCAAAAACACGAAGACCTTAGTGAGAATTTTCTAGAGGTCAAGCATTCCAAAAAGAGACTTCGCTCAACTGCTTACTGAAACTCAACTTGATTCATTTTAATTGACCACCACTTTTTATAGGTCCCTTGATTGAATTTCTACTGTCCTATAATATATACAGCGATTCAAAAGTTCTAATACTCGGGATCTTTATCGTTTCGCCATATGATCGGCAAGACTTGAAGTCATTGATATAACATTTTTCAGCAATCATTTCTATATATGTAAAAACTAACTTCCTTACTAGGAAATTTACTATGCTGAGAAGTGTACTGGAAATTTAAATAAAATTAAAACGATTGTGCTATGCTACAAACTCGTAACAATCTGTGAAAGTAAACTTCCCGCATAAAACTGTAAATTTGGGGCAATACCGTAAAGAAGACGAATGTTCAAATTTTCACTTTTAGTCTCGTTAGTAAATATATCGGAATTTTTGATCAGTACTTGTTGTGTAAATTGAAAAGGAATTTTCACAATATGAGCATTTTCGTCACTAAATTAAAATCGAAAAATATGATATGAATTAATTTTAAATGCAATACTTAAAGCATTGGCTTTCGATAACTAAAGATGTTTAATGAGTTATCTTTAAAGGTTTTATCTTTTTATCATGAAAAATGTAAGAAAAGCGTTAAGAAAGGGATCTATTGCTATAATTGTGAATGACGTTGTGTTCTCGAATCTTAGTTATCATTTAACTGGGTTTTTTTTTTCATTTATTATCGCAGCATCTATTTGTTAGTCTTTTTAAGACTCAAAACCCAAATTTTAGCACATATCATTCGGTTTCTTTTCATACAAATATCATCATTAAATTCCACCAAAGTAAATAAATTTTTTTTCAATCCTTTTTGTTAAATTACATCTTTTAAATTTTATTTGCACATTGCCTTTTTAAAGGTAATACAGTAAACTCTCGCTACAACGATACCCGATACAACAATAACTCCCTCTACTACAATAATTTTTGTGATCCCGGTGATTTTGCATATAAACTAATGTTAATCTCCTCTCAATATTGCGATATTCTCTAGAACAATAAACCTCTGTAAAACGATTTTTTCCATCTAAATTTCAGTATTATTTTCTCCCTTTATAATAATATTTTGATTTTCAAATGCTTTTTTTTTTCGTTTTCTTTTGTTATTTTTTCCGTCTATTAAGACTCATTGTGGATATTGTGGAAGTTGGTGGGAAGTAACAGAAAAAACCATTCGGAATTGCTGGAAAAAGGCTGGTCTTTGTCTTATGGAAGATAAGAAATCTGATAATGATGAAAATTCCATAGACAATGATCTCTCAGATGATCAAGAATTTGTTTTGCACATCAAAAAATCCGTATCCCAACTTGATGAGATAAGCGGTAAAAAGTTTGGAATTAGTATAGAAGACTATTTAACAGCAGATGATGATCTTATGGTTTTCGCAGGAGTTACTGATGAAGATATTCTCTCTGAAATTACTGATGAGATAGGAAACAATGATGAAGATGATGATGATATTTATGATGATGATAATACAGGTCCATCGCAATCCTTATTGTCATCCCAGGAAGCTCTTCAATCTGTGAACTCTCTACGGACATTTTTTTCAAGCCTTTCGTCGACAAATGAAGAACATTTTCGTGCACTAGACTCAATGCATACAGTATTGGTGAACTTAACAGTTAAAAAAATGAATAAACAAACAAAAATATTGGATTATTTTCAATAAAAAGTGTTTTCAGGTATGTGAATATTTCCGTGATTATTTTCTGAATTTATCTTATTTATTTATTTTTTTAGTATTTAAACCACTATTATTATTAACCACTATTACTATTATTTTACAAATTAATTTCTTCTAAATATAGACTTAAAAGTAGTATGTTATGCACCTTAAACTAATAATAATAATAAAAAACTCTTATTAAATGCTCAAAATATGTGGGCCCTCGATATAACAATATGCCTCTCTACAACAATATATTTATTTGGTCCCTAAAATATTGTTGTAACGAGGTTTCACTGTAGTTGTTTTAGAAACAGAGACATTATTGCAGCGCATGCTAACTGACTCACTAAACCGCTTTTATGCATGTTTTTCTGAGCATCTACCTTCAATATTCGAAATTCCGGCACTAAAAAAAATGGAATCATTTAGTTATGCTGAATATTGTTCTTACCGGCGTCCTGGCATAGAGATAACGCGTCTTCCCAGTGATCTGGGCATGCTGGGTTCGAATCCCAGTGCGGGCTGGATTGGTCTTCTTCTGTGTTTTTTCTGCGAGATGTGTGAATTTGCAACCCTGTAAAAAGAGGTTGTGCAAGTGAGTATGACGCAGGAAGTAGCCAAGTCGTACTCTTGGCCCTAGTTGGCACTTCTAAAAAAAACAGATGTTCCTTTCGGCTTAAATCGCTGACAGATAACTGTCAACGTGCTTATAAAGTCCATTAGTAAAAACACTAGCAAATATTGTTCCTTCACAACTGTCAAGAAACAAAATTTTCTTTTATCCTGAATTCGTATATTATGTATGTTGTTTTTCTCTTTATCTTCTATTAAGCTAATTTTTAAAATTGACTTTAACTTGTGTTCTTCGATCTTTTGTAATAACTTGCTCTCATAGATCAACTGCTCTTTCAACATTCTACTTCAATTCACTTTTGTCCTTTTACATTTTCTCGCTGTGTTCATTCTGCATTCCTTTTATTGTTTACTAGCATCCTGATTTGTCTGCATTTGTGCAGTTTCTTGCCAACATTGGTCTCTTTTCTTTATAGTATCCGTTCCGATTTCTTTTGCTTCGTTCTTCCATTGCAGATATTTTCGTTTCCATTTTTTCTGCAGTTGAGAAGTTGAAAAACCAAGAACACTTTCTTCAAAGGCAAGGTGAAAATTCATTATCTCTTATTCGTAAAAGCGCCGGAAGATACGTATAACAGGAGATTACTAACAATTTGACAGTAATTTATTTGATCTAATTTTTTTAATGGAAATTTTTTTGGCAATTAAAACATTATGAAAAATACCAAAATTAAAATACAGAGAAATTTAAGACAAAACCAATAAATAAAAATAGAAAAAAAATATAGTACACAGTCCAGTGTGACAATAATCATTATAAAAATAAAACTTCAAACTGTGCAAGATGAATAATATAAGAGGACAAAATTTCAAAGATATTAGCAAAATACAGATGCTCGCAAACTGTAGAAACAATCATTCATATAATAGAAAATTGAACAAATAAAAAATATCACACATCAGAATGCCTCGAATTACGCTTATTAGAAAAGGAATTCCTGAATTTAAAAAATAATTCAATAATTATAAATAACGGAGATAACATTAGCAAAAATGTACCTAAAAGCGCTCTACGCACCTGGACGTAGAACGACATTTTAAAAATTGAATTTTTAAGAAAAATTTCACTACGTCATTTGGCTAATACAACAGTGAATCAAATTTGATCCAGATGGTTTCAGCTGTCTAGAGAGCAATAATAAAAAAAGGACATTATTAAAATTAACTCTTTTATTAATACTCTTTATTAATAACTCTTTATTAATAACTCTTTTATTAATAACTCTTTTATTAATACAGATAGACATTATGCCTATACTTAAATTTAGTTATATTTGATAAATCTAATACTATAATACGAGGAATGGTTGCCAAGTCGAAAATCGCCCCAGAATTAATAAACTCCGGTAAACTTGGGGGTCTGGGGTTTTTGGCCACGAGGAATCGATTGGCGCCAGTTTTGAAGCGCTACGGTCGAGCAGTTCGGAGTTACAGATAGGATATTTTCAAACTTTATTAGTTCGCCATAATGGCTACTTAAATTTTCAAGCGGTAACGTGCTGCCATCTACAGCCAATATGGCGAACTAATAAAGTTTTATGTTTATGCTGTTATAGGTTTATAATATGTTTCTTATGTATGTATATATGTTTGGTTTTTCTAAATAAATTTGTCAAAAATATTGAACTTCAACACATTTCAATCTTTACCTTTACTTTACCTTTGTATTGAATAGTTCCCTTTCCAAACTCTAACTTTGTTTAGAATAGTTTACAATGGTGCACTTTAACCGGTTATCTTTTCACCAATGGTTTCACAAATTTTCTTATGGCATGTATTGTTTTGATAAATCACAACTGAAAATTTAAATCTTCGAGTTAGCTTCGATACCTGTTTTCTCCGAGCGGAGCTCGGTCACCCTGTGGTAGGAAAAAATTATCTTAATATAATAGTAAAAAGAATTTTAAATACATTACAATTAATTCTCTGAATCTCTTGTAAAATGCATTCATGAACTTCAGAGGTTTACAGAAACACATAAGAAAATTTCAACTTGAGGAAATAATCCTTACTAAATAGAAAAAAATACATTTTTAAACTGTCGGTACTGATCTCAACGTCCAAAATCTAGCTACTACATCTAGGTGAGCATCTAAATCTGTTATCCTTTACGCCTTCCTCTAGCAACTTCGGTACAGATAAAAGCAAAGAAAAATAATTTTAAAAAATGATATCCAACATCGCAAATTTCAAGTAATCATGTGAGAACATTATTATTTTTTTAAGTTACTATTTGTCTAGATTAATTTAAGTCGATTACAAAACTTCTCTGTCAGTCAGTCTCTCTGTTTATATATATATTTACAGTACATGCTGACGACCCAAATTCCGCTTTATTTACAATCCTAATCCCCTTACATTGATATTTAAAAGTCTGTACATACACAATGTAATAAATTTAAATTATCCGTGTGTTTTAAAATAATTATTTGCTTTCAAATTGTGGATCTAAATCGTTTTTAAAAAAATTGCATATTTTAAGACTATATAAATTGAAAAGTGTATTTTTTCATTCTAGAAAATACTTTTATATGAATTTTTATCCTGAAAAACTAAGTTGCCAGTAAAACCAATTTCAGATGTTGTTACCAAAAAAGTTTTTCATAGCTTTCAGTTGAATTACAGTCACTTTTTATTCATCGCATAGTATAAGAAAGTAAAATGTATAAAATTTAAGGAGGAGGAGGAGAAATATTCTTCATATCAATTTTGCATCCCTTTGTAACATTTTGCACTTTCAAAGCGTTATGATTCATGATCAGAGTCATCTCTATTTCAGGAGCAGTCCGAAAAATCTATATCACTATCGCTATCAAAACTAAAATCGCTTTCAGAATCTGGTAAGTCATCAGAAATATACTCTGTCAATCGCAGAAAGTTTTCTAACAGTCATTTCTGAAAAAAAGCGGTAAAAAGTGATGGTTGAGCTGGAATACCACATGCCGCAATTTAGTGGACAATTAACGACATATGTTGGCCAAAAAGTAAACTAAACGTTAAATACTGTATATAGTTTATTTCAATGGTTAAATGAGGGGAAAACGGGATGCGCTCCACAATAAAGAAAGGAAAATAAACTCCCGCTGAAATCGCGGGATGAGCAGATTTTATTACATTTGAGTTTCCTATGCAAATTGCGGGATGAGCAGCCAGAGGATTAACTTCTAAATTGTGTGGGTTTTTGTCTTTCATGGGCTTCTTGGAATCTAATTTTAGTAGTTTAACTTTAGTAGATTAACTATCCAGTACCAGGAAACAACTATACAAGCCTGATATAAATGCTTACTCGGATAATTTTTCCAAAAATCCTTTTTTGAAGTGATATAAGCTCTAAATGAGCTCTTTCGATAATTCATAAGGTTTTTGTTTTCTGTCTTTTTTTTTTTTTATCTAGCTTTGCTGCGTTTGCCATTCTAGTCATAAATTTAGTGATAAAGATTTAAAATGTTCAAAAAATCAAATATTTTACAGAATTATAAAAAAATAATAAAGCGATGACTTAAAAATAGATCCTCTCCTTCTCATTACCAGAAATAAATGCTGCCAAATTATTTAAAATCAAAATGAACATTTTCATTATATTATAAAAATCAATAACACCGGAGGTGGATACTCAATTTTATAATGATAGATATTGGTGTAAGCGCACATGTACATGCACTTGTTTGAAATTGATATGCGTGTGGCCCATATGGCACTTTACAAGCCCACTGACAGTTATCTGTCAGAGAGTGGGCATGCCTTGTTTATTCAGTAGCGCCATCTAGGGTCAAGAATAAGACTTAGCCACTTCACATTTGCTTGCACAACCCCATTTTACTGGGGAACTCATTCAGACACCTCACAGATAGAGCACAGAAGAACAACCATTCAAGAACAGTTCATGGGGTAGGCGCACTGCTCCTAAGACAGGACGCCGGCTGAAATTGATATGAATATATTAATTATAACCTAATAAGCAATGATTCAGGCGGCAAGTACTTTAATTTATTCTTACAGATTCGAATATAGGAGCATATGTACATGCATTTGGTTGAAATTGTTATGAGTATATTAATTATATCGTTACTAAATTTTCCTTGCGGGTGTATTTGGAAGCAATCCAAAAAGCAGGATCTTACAAAAAATAAAGCGTTTGATTTTCAATGAAGTCTAAAATTCTAAAATAGCACAATGCATCAACCAACAAGAAATATCGAACATTGAATCATTGTCTCAACAGCCTGCTTGCTGTCCAAAACTCTACACCCCTTGGTCTCTTTCTTGCTAAGTTGTCGGAGTACCCGCCCATGATGAACTACCTCCGCTTTTTGCAGTGGCTGTTACTAGAGTGACTAGCTTTTTCCTCCTCTCGGTGGTATGAGGGGTTGGATGAATGAGGTTGCGTTGCGTTGAACTGCAAACCCATTATCTGCTTGCTTTCAGCGTGCGTTGCCCGGATGCAGTATCGTTTGTTTTGCTTTGGTCTATGGTCCAGTGACTTAGTTTGTTATATTAGTCTTTTTAAGTTCTTTTAAAGGTATACGAAAAAGGCAGATAAGGGGAAGAGGAATGTCTACTATTAAATTACTTCATATTATATGACTTACCTTACTACTCCTCTTGGTTTTGAGTGCTTGCTTTGTTATGGTCTCACCACAGTAAGTTAAATAATCTTTAAAAATTTCTCCAAGCTTCTGGGAAAAACTGGTCTTTGATAAAATGTTAAAGCCATCTGGATTCTTCTAGAAAATTCTTTTTATCTTCAAGGTCGCCAAATTTCCTACCAAGTCGTCAACTTTTGTCTTCAAGATTGGCATGTCAGGGATACGTTTTACCACTTTATAATCTATAATTATAATTAAGCTCAATGTGGTTGTGTGTGTGTGTGTGTGTGTGTGTGTGTGTGTGTGTGTGTGTGTGTATTGGCGCTCTACAGGCCAGACCGGTGGACCTATAAATACCAAATTTGGTACATGTATACCTTGGAAGTCGGCACTGTGCATCTTGGGGCTCTTTTTTCGAATTTTTAATTAAAATTTGAATTAATTAAAAATTGAGCGAAATTTTGACGCTTTTCTGCTATAGCTCCCGAAAATATTATCGCACATAGATAATTTTTAGCTAAATTTTAAGATAAAAAATTTACTTTCTAATGGTATAAGTATTTTAGCATATAACTTAAACTTCTATTTGTAAAGTATTTTTAAAGAAATATTTTTACTATATTTTTCACATTTCGGACAAAACAATAAAATTTCATCTGCACTAGCTCGTTTCGAGTGAAAGGGGAAAAAAATGTCTTTTATCAATATTTTTCCATCAGATTGAGAAAAACTCAAATTAAAAAATAAATAATTATTTCAAATTATACATTTAAAAATGTAAATTTTCAGCACATGCCTGCATGAAATGAAATGTGGCTTTTTTAAAACTTAAATGAAAAGAAAATTTTTTGTGACTTTGACAATATTATTAATTAAATAAATCAGCTTTATTTAAGACAAATATGGTTTAATATACATATTTTTTAATTCAAGGTCTAACGACTAATTTGTAAAACTTTAACAATAAAAATGCATCTATAAAAGAGGTCTAAATGAAGTAAATAACTACATAGTATATAACATGAGTCTATAAATGCCATAAAAATGAAGAATGTTTAGCTTTTAATAAAAAGAGCTATTCAGTCAACTCAATCTAAAACTAATCTAAATCAATCTAAAACTGACTGATTTATGAATATTTGAAGATCACTATTCAATAAAAAGGAGAGATTTTAAACCACTTCATCGACCACTCCAAATATGACACTCCAATCAACGCCCAAGATTTCTCAAGACTGACTGGCCTTACCTTTTGCCATACCTTTTGATTGGCTCAGTATGGCCAAACATGGCTCTTGCGCTATTAAACGACGCAAACCAACTAACCAACCTGACTGGCCTAAGAATGAAAATGTTGAATGCTCCAAACATTTCTGTTCAAAACTTCGTAAGTTGATCGAATTCGATAACAGAAGACAGAAACCTTCATTTATTTATTTTAAAGTTGAAGTGTCAAGAATATTTCGAAGAACATGTTTCCTTATTGCTAAAAGATGTGTAAAATTTAGACTTAATAATTTTTTTAATTATGTTTATAAACAAAAGTAAAATTAACTATTATTATTCGCATCATTTTTATCTTTTTGAAAATAAAACTAAAACCTCAATTTTATGATCAATCTAAATATTTTTTGTTGAATAATTCTGGAAATATTACATAAATTATTGTAATTATTTAGTAGTACTCTTAATTATTCTCTTTTGCTCATATTTTTAAAAAATGCTTGGTTTCGGTAAAAAAAAATGTCAATTTGGAGTTGGTTCATTTCCACTTTAATTTAAAGTTGAAATTTTGAGAGAGCTGACAGATAATTAGAGATAGATAAAGTGCATTAAAAGTTTAAGAACTTTATAACTGCATGAGTGAATTATATGACTATCGAAATTTGAGCCTTAAAAATAATTTGATGAAGTAGCTATTAAAAGACAAGTTACATGAGGTATTAAAATTGGCAGTGACAAGTCACATAACGTATTTAATTGTCAATGACATGTCACATAAATTATATAATTGACAATGATGTTACATAAAGTATTTAACTGATAATTTTATACAGCAGTTAGGTTTGCGAACCAGCTGGTCGCCAAAGACGGCTAGTGCTACCATAATACTCAAAAACTCAGACTGCAAATAATTTTATCGTGATTGTTTTATGTATAGGAACGCACATACGCAACAAAATTCCTGTCTATTACCAGAGGCTAACAGCTCTACGTCTAATCATATGTGAAATAAATCAGCTATCACAGTAAATTGGATTAATAAAGATTGATGAAAAACGTTGTAAACCACTTTAAGAAAGAATTAATACAAAATTAATTAATAATGTAATTATTGGGATATGGATGTTAAAAGCCAGAGAACAACAGCACTCAGTGTTAGCAAATTCTAGCATAATTATTGGTGAGACAGCAAGACAGAAAAATTAACTCACAATTCTCTACAATGTTAGAAGTGGACATTTTTTAATTCGCAATATACAGCTTAATTTCCGTCAAATTGCAAGAACTTAGTTATATTCAAACTTCTGAAATTTTAAAAAATAGTTTGTTGTACATTCTTTCAAATCGCAAATTTAACAAAGTCAAAATAAAGTTAACCACATTCCTAATTTCATTTTTAAAATAAAATAACAATTGAGATAATTCTAAAGTCAGAAATTAAAATATTTATTCAGTTATTAAGAATAATTATTGGGCTAGATAATTACTCCATATTTAAAGTAAAGTAGAATTTTTTTGCAGAAAAGATTTGAAATAAAAGAGTCTCATTAATAAACGTTGAAAAAAAATGCAATTTTTGTTGCGTTTCTTCAAACGATTAACCTCTTCTAGAATGAAAATACATAGGCTTGATTATATTCTTATATATCATTTATCCCAAATAATGAGGGTAAGTTTTAGTGCGATATTTGCATTTTCATTTATTTATAAATATTCTAAGAGGAATTTCAAAACAGAATGGATACTTTTATACTTTCTTATAAACGAGGTATATGGTGATTGTCAAAAAATAGAAGCCCGAGATTTTGACGAATCCTCACTCTTCAGACCTCCTAAGTCCGAAATTACGTTTTTGACATTATGTCTGTTTATCTGTGTATGCAATAACTCAAAAGTACGTTCAAGATAAAATTTGGTATATAGAATTACGAATAAATTTGTAGATTTCTATCGAATTTTGAAGGATATCTATGCTTAGAGCATCCTTCTCCCTCGCTGTTCTAGTATAGATGAATCTATTGTTTATTCGAATTCAGCTTATCTTGTGCATAGAAATCTACGATAAAAAAGAAAATAACACTCCTGTTTTATCAAACGTGCGTTACAATATAATGCGTTATTAATTTAATTCTAGCTTCTAACTAGGATATTTTCCCTCTCAATCAGTGATATTTGGTATTTTAGTATTTAAGACGAAATTTTTAATGTCATTAAAAGAAATTTCCTTTTCTTTCCTGTTTCTATTTAAATTTTGTATATATACTCATATTATCTCACTTACATGAGTTTTTTATTAAAAATTATCATTTATAATTTTCATTTATATACTTGTATTTTCTCACTAACAAAAATTTTTAAATAAACATTATCGTTGATAAGTTTCATTTATGTACTTGTATTTTCTCAGTAACAATTTTTAAATAAACATTATCCTTGATAGTTTCCACATAACTGACAGATGTTTAATTCACTTGAATATTATTTTGCGTACAGAATAAATATTTTTATAGTTTAAAGTAAGAATATTTATCAGAATAAATATTGCTATAGTTTTCAATGATAATTTTTTATTCGATATTTCACTGGGCTTTTTTTTTTGTTGTTGCTCGTTTTCTTTTGTTAATTTTCACACTCTATAAGTAGATAATTGCTGTCTTAAACCGGAAGAAAAACCAAAAACAGGTAGTAAAGATTCGTACTTTTAACACTACTTTGGACAAACAACAGAGGAAGAGTGAAAAAAACACAATGATAGTGAACCAGCCAATGATCATTTAATTAAAATCTTAAAGTGAATGCCGTTGAAGTGTGTTCTCAGTGTTCTTCGTGGATCAACTCTTGGTAAATCTAAGATGTCAGAAACAGTAATAATATCACTGATTAAAATAGCAAATGCTTTTTTAAGATTGAGAGTTCGCTGTACTTAGAAAAGTATTAAAAAAGAAAGATAATATTAAAAGAGAGCAATAAGATTCAGCAAACAAATAGTTGAAAGTAAAATGAAAACAGTAAGTACGGAAGATGTTTTCCAGAAAAGCAGGAATAAAATGCTGTTTTCAAAAATACTATGCATTAAAATAATTGAATGGCCTTTTTAAAAGCACAAGAAAAATATTTGTCGTGAAAATTAGAAATTCAACAATTTCAGAAGAGAAAAAGAGCGATTAAAACTTAAGATAACATGAATTTCAATTAAATATAAAATTAAGAATTAACGAATTAAATATAAAATAATCTATTTTTCATTTAAAAGTACTGAAAATTCTATTTTTAATTTGTTCTGAAACAATACTTTTTACTTACAGTACTATAATCATAAAAAAATTCAAGAATTTGACAAACCTTCACCCTGAAATTTTGATGTTACGTTTGTCTATATGTGAACGAGATAATCAAAACTCGCTTTGTAAGAGAAGGGAGAAATTTGATTTGTGGTCTTAACACCAATTTTCAGATTTCTAAAAAAAATGTTCAACGAAATCCAATTAAAGGAAGTCTAAAGGCCTTATGACATGGCAAAATATCTTCGGCACTTTCCGTCAGCAAACGATAAGGAAAGTGACGTCACTTCAATGTTTCATATGATTGGTTGAATTTCGTTTGCGGACAATATTCCATACAACATTTTCGAACTGGTTCGAAAATGTTGTCGATTAGGAAACTTGCTTGACCTGTTTTTAAGGATAGAAAAGGAAAAGTGCTGGCAAAATTTCACCGTGTGATAAGGCCTTAACTATCCGATTGTCCAAGCACAAATGAATTCGATATTACAAAACATAAAATGTAAGGTAAATAAAATTTGGTACATAGTTAGGTATCTAAAGTGAGATTCTTTTCCAACTGTCAATGAAATTTTTCAAAGGCCATCTAAATTTGTATATATTTCACAAATTTTGTATTTTACATTTAGATCTTGAATCGTTACAATCGTATATACCCATAGACTTGAGGTTGAATACTAAGCATTCATTTTTGGCTTAATAGTGACTTAAATAAAGTTTGATATGAGATCATGAGACTACATTTGTTGTCAAATTTGGTTTCAGTCGATAGGAAATAAAAGGCATCCCAAAGAAAATTTAATTTCCTGGGGCTTTTATATTAGCCGTATGACAACGATTGCTCAATAAATCCAGGAAAAATGCCAATATCACACGTTTCGAAACTATTGTTCGGTAATGTTATACAAGCTAGTCCCGATCCTCCTAAAATCTATTTTTTAAGCAGAAATGTAAAGGTGTACTACCTTTATTAGAGAGTTTGAAAGAAAATTTTGGGAATATCAGTCCCACTTGTTAAATTTTATTTTCAAAATTAATTACTAAGAAGAAGACAGAAAACAATTGGGGTATACTTAATAGTATACTTAACAGAGATGTGTAGTTCAACGGATTCTTTTCGGCATGGCACGTGCTTTGGTTCTAGGCACAATCTGCCGCATTCAAAGTGTTTTCGTGGTTGAAGTAAGTCAAGCAGAAAATTTCTGTAACACAGTAAAATGGGGGGTTTTTTCTGTTGTTTCTCTGATGTTATTAGTGGTTTACTCCTTTCTTTTTTTGGTTAGCATTGATGATTTTCGTACTACAGATACAATTCCAAAACTATTTATCATTTTTATGTGGTGAACACATTCCTATAAAAAAGGTGGTGCCGCCATTTGAAAAAATTTTCATTGTAACCGTAACTCTTAGAACTCAACTGTTGTTTCTCAAACGATTCTCACCTTATATCACAATAAATACCACACACAGGCAAGAATGGGCAACGGTAAATTTTCCTGGCGTTATCGTATTTTTCCCTTGTTTTAATAGTGGATGCAAACTTCTGTACAAAATTAAGTATTATCACATAAAATATGATCCCTTAATGCAAATTAGGAGGCTTCCTCTTTAAGTACTTAAAAGAAAACTTTTATTATCGTGTTGTTTTTTCTCTAAGTTAAACACCTATTAAAACTGTAGCTTCAATAAAATTTTATAATTTTTGTATAAGCTTTCTGCAGTTTAGAAAATTTATATAGATTTCTTCTTTCAAGTGATTTAAAAAAATCGAAATTTAAATAACCCCCGCACTAAGTCAGTTTGCTTTTCTTTAGCACCTTTCTGTTTAATCTCATAAAATCATTTATTTTTATAATCTATATTAACAATAATAAAAAATTGCCGCATTATCCTTCCTCCTTGTTCACTTGAGAAGTTGATGAATATTTGAGCATTCATTAAGCTTCCTTATTTCGAATACTTGACTTACAGCCCACAGTTGATTCACCTAATATTCATGTGATTTATAAAGGAAAATATTCTCCCTCCAATTTAAAGAAGAAAATATATATTTTTCTAAATAGTAGAAATCTTAACAAAAGTTCTTCAAAAGTACCAACTACTTGAACTTTATTCAACTACTAAAAACAGGAATTCAATTTATTTCAATTATGGGTTACATTTTTAAATCTGCTTAGAGAAAACTTTGATGTCAACTAATAATTAAGTGTGTGTGTGTGTGTGTGTGTGTGTGTGTGTGTGTGTGTGTGTGTGTGTGTGTGTGTGTGTGTGTGTGTGTGTGTG
>JAPMOQ010011986.1:305210-320793 GCA_026543055.1 Argiope trifasciata
GTGTGTGTGTGTGTGTGTGTGTGTGTGTGTGTGTGTGTGTGTGTGTGCAGGCGGGTGGGCGGTCCGATGGCGTGCCAAAAAATATTCATTAAGATGTTTTGTTTTCTCCAATATCTGCTTTTAAAAAATTTGACATAGTTGTATAACAAATAAAATAATTTCCAGATAAAATTAATTACCAATTATTTTTTTAATGTTGCTGCTCAGTTGTTATTCCCTTTCTGATTTAAAAACTTTTTATCTAATAAATGGGTTTATGCATTATAACATTTAATATAAAAATTATATTTGCTTTAAAATTATTTTGAGCACGAATATATTAACTAATTTCGAAATTATATAATCAGTGCTTTTTTTCTATGATTGAAATAAAATGTATAGAAAATCAATATACGTTAATTATACTTTTAAAACTGATTATGATAATAGATATTTATTAATATTCATCCATTATTTTTTACTTAAACCAGAAACCACATATTCATTCGCATTTTTTATTTAATTGGAAATCGATAAGAATTAAGATTTAAATCACAGATTCACAAGAATTTATAGTTTATTAAAATTAACATCTTTTATTAACATCTTCTTAGATTCTTTAAAATTTTACAAAAAAAAAATCTGAAAAAAATATTTTAAAGTCAGATAGTTTTCTAAATATTATAAAGTCATACAAAAACTCCTGACATCCAATGCTTCTAAAACTGACATAATGTCATACAATGGCATTGTAATTAAGCAATTTAGTCTTCACAATGATTTTGATTTACCAAGCGAAGGGACTTTTTCAAATTATCTGGAATGACATGGGTGAGATTAAGTCGTTTCAATCCCTCGTTTAGATCTACCAAAGTAACAGGTTGGCGGTGAAGTATGGAGATGGTAGCTGAAAGAATAAACGGAAATATAATTTGGAAAGCGGATGAACTCGCAACATAAATTATACTGAAAAATATTTTGTTTGGAACATAAAAAAAATACTGAAAAATATTTTGATTTCTTACCAGTATAACTGAAAGCGCCGGATAAACAAGTATATTCAACTGCCACTAGTGAATAATTTACATGCATCACTCGGAAATCAAACGTTCTAGGAACTAAAAAGTAATTAAAGGCATTAATACAAGAAATAATTAAATGCGTATGTAAGGGTTGTAAAAAAATACAAGATAAAGAGATTATTGTATTAAAAAACAAATACAGTTATAATTACAGTTCCACTTTGAAACTACTGAGCCAAATACTATCAAACTTAGTAATAGTTTAAAGAAAGTCATGGGAATTTCTTTTCCACCAAAAAAAAAGTTCAAAACCTCACCCTCAGGGGGTGAAATGACGCTGTATTCAATATTGTTAACAAAATAGGACATGAAGACATCGGTTTAAAATGTATTCAATCATTGCTAACACATGTTTCCAAAGCACGTTCAGAATGTGTTATCTAAAAAAGCATTGTTTAGAGTGATAATCTGAACAGTTTGACGGAACTGAAAGATGCAATTCACTGACGTGAGTAGCATTCCTCCTGATATTCCTACAAGGACTACTGTTGAGACTGCAGTAATGCGATTTAACCTTCAGAAATTAGTGGAAGTCATATTGAGCATGTTTTGCAACACTTTTAGAAACGATTAAACACACTTTAAACCGATATTTTCGTGTTGTATTTTGCTTAATAATATTGCATGCAACACCATTTCTTTCTTGGTAGTAAATTTTCGAACTTTTGGGGGGGCGGGGGAGAAATTTATAAGTATTTCTCCCTTTTTCTATTTCTATTCTTTTTTCCTTTAAATTATTGCTGTTTGATAATCTTTGGTTTCGTAGTTTTCCTTTTATGGCCATTTCAAAGTGGAGCTTTAATTATAACCTCGTTGTATTTTACTTCTAACATTGATAGGTTAATAATGAATATGATATTATGACTAATATTTTAAATCGGTCGATTATTAGTCGTGAAGAAGATGCTCTACACATTTAACTTAAGTATTTATCTTTTCATTTTTTTAATCAAACTAAAAATTCTTAATTGTACTTTTTTATCTAAATTACTCCTTTCTTTATATTTTCAAAACTTAACAAATAACTTTTAAAATCCTTTAATTTTCAAATAGAAATTATTTGGTGAAAAATTAATTAATCAAAAACAATTTTTTGCCACAACTAGTATTTATCACAATTTACCATTACTGAATTAATCAATAAGCATGAATTTTTCCATAGTTCCTATAGTTCAGACATTACAGTTGACGTTAATGTTCAAAGGATTACTTATAATAATTTATAATGAAATTGTGTAATTTGTCGAATGATGATGCATTTTTTCAATAAAAAAATTCTAAGACTTATTCTCAGAAATTATTGAAATGAATAAAAATTTCGCAGGTTGCCTTTTTAAATGCATTTGCAATATCTATTTAATATTTATTATTACATATTCCTATTTCACTCTTAACTCATTACATAAAGACTCGAATCTAAAACAAATCTTCACCTCTGCAAATTTTGCCTTAACATATTTTGAGTTAAATGTGATGAATTACATATAACTTTTTTTCGTTATTCTTATTTTTGAAATCTATGCGTTTAAGAACAGCTGAAAGTTGTCTCTGGAGTGTAAACAATTTAATGATAGTCAATTTCGTGCCAGATACTTCACTGTTTAGTCTGTCTGGAGTTCATAGTTCAAAAGCTTTCGAATGATACGTATACCGCCGAGTTTGTCTGTTTCTCAATGGATAATAGTCATATGCTTCTAGTTTACCGAAATGAAAATTCGTATTCGTGTTCCATATATTTTGCTGATGCATCACGTTTGCTTGTACATTTTGATTATAATTTCATTAGTTTCAGTGTTTTTATTATTTATCATGCTTTCAATCATGAATGTAAAATTTGACTGTATGACTTTTAATATTTTTAATTCGTCTATATTTTTAAAGAATATCTGATGTAATACGCATTACGAAAAGACGGTGCAGTAGCTTCTGAGGGTAAAGATCCATGAGCACCCAAGGGCAAAAGTCTGACTTTTACCACATAAGAAGAGAACAGTCACACATTCGCTTAGACAACCCCCTTTTTACAAGGAAACTCATTCATACACCTCACAGATTAAACATAAAAAAAGGACAACCTAGCCCGAACTAGGACGCAGGTTGCTCAAATCAAGAACATGTAAATAAAATAATTCAAATAGAATCAATGGAGGCGCCAGATCATAAGTTTTCTTCATTCACTGCTCACGAGTTAAGTATTCTTGTCCGTATTTTTGACTAGTTGTTCTGATAAATTCAAATCTTATAGATCACCATACTATAACGATTTTTTAGGTCGCTGTATTCTTTTTTTTTTAAAAAAAAAAAAACTTTTATTCCCTTATCCATGATTGAGCAAAAAACAAATCATTACTAAAATAAATCGATAAGTTTTCAAAAAACAATACCTAAGTTATACTTCCGCGATTTATCGAAGACAGCCGAAGCAATTTTGCTGTTTTTCAGTTAAAATTTTATTTAAAATTTCAAAACAAATCACCTTGAATCCCACCTTCCCACCATGTTTGAGTTAAATTTGATAGCTGTCCAATTGTACTTCTTTTAGAATAAAACAGGCAACTATACAAATGCACATACATTTGCTTTTGTTATTAGCGAAAAAAAGATAAAATAAAGCTTGATTATCATTCATACAGGATTTAATATCTTATTATTGATATGTGAATCCCTTATGGCACTTTATAAGTCCTCTGGCAATTATCTGACAGTGATTTAGACCGAATGAGCTTTTCTTGCTTTTTTAGTAGCGCCAATTAGGGCGAAAGTACGACTTAGCTACTTCAGGCGTCACATTCACCCCTCTTTACGGGGGGGGGCACATTGACACACAGCACGGGTAAAACACAGAAGAGTAACCATGCCCGAACTAGGACTCGAACCCGGGACACCCAGATCGCAACGAAGGAGCGCTTCCCCTATGCCAGAAGATCGGCTCTTGTTGATGCAGATCTAGGATTCAAATTATGAAATCATATTCTAAATTTCTCTTATCTAATACTCTTTTCGTTTGAGTTGATGCATTCATATGTATACACACAGACAAACAATCGGACGTAATATTGACGGGTCTTTTCAAAATTTCATTCAGATTTATAAATTTGCAGTATTAGAAATTTCCTTTGTTTAATCTTTTTTTTTTATTATTACACATATTACACAAATAAGCATAATTTCTACTTATATATATTTTTACACTTAAAGGATTTAAAATATGAAAATCGCAAGTTTGGTCAGATGATTAAATATTTGGTCTTAGAATAATTTATATTATAGAAAACAAAAGATGAATCCGTTATTTAAACAAAGGTGATCCGAACTTCTGTTATCAAGCATTATGTTTCTTGCGTATAAATGTAGGCTAAATAATTACATAATTTGAACTGAAAATTAATCATCAATCTACTAAACAAGAATAAATTCAGAAATGAGTGGAACCAAGCCTTCATCTTTCAATTTTACTATAATTCTGAATGATTATTAATGTAATAGATTTTAATCTTCATAGTATAAATAATACATAGTTAATTATCTCCACGTATAACATTAATAGTCTCCATTAATCTATTTAGTTCGTGCATATCCCATTCCTACTTACGTCATTGTAAATATTCAGAAGCGAGATTAAGTTAAATTGCCCTCTTATCTCTATCCAAAACATTTTTAGATCGAAAGTGCATTGAATAACATTTATCCGACATCGAACGTGCTCTAAACATGTCTTTAAAAGTATTCATATGGCATTTCAGAAAATAGAGGCAATCTTTCAGACTGCTCTTGTATCTGCACAAAATCTATTTCAAGTCTTAAATTGTTTCTGCATCGTTGGAAATTCATTCATTTCATTCTTTCTTGTAGCGTGCTTTGAATATTTTTTTGTCTTTATTTTATTTATTTTTGTTTTATTCAATCAATCCAAATGTGCGCTGCACTTCACGACCGATAATAATTCTCTGAATTTATTTATTCCTTTTTATATTTAAAAAATGCATTTGTTTATGGTACAAAAGTTTTATCTATTTCTTGCGTTGTGATCTTCTGCTTCAACTTATTTATGTTTATTCAAAAACTAATCTATATTTTATTTCTTTTGCATGGATATTTTTTAATAACCGTTAACATTTTTGACATGAACGATATAGCAATTCATTAACAATTCATTCGGCATATTTCACAATTCTATTGTGATTAATATCATTTTTTTCTGGATATCTAGAAATGATATTCAGAAAGATTTACATTTGTAGAAGAAAAAAACTCCAAAGCAAATAGTTGTTAATATAATCTGAGAATGTTTTTCTTCTCATTTTAATCACTCTGTAAGTGTAGTAAAAACATTCATAAACATTTTCAATTTAGATGAAAATACTCAAATTTCAAAAAAAGTTAACGATATGTAAATGAATGTAAATTGTGTAAAAAAAGATTATATTCTATGAGGAACAAGTGTGGATTGTAATCTCTTTCTGTGTTTGAATTGAGGGTCGAGGGTCTAATGATGACGGACCTTTTTGAAATTTAAAGAATAATTCTCCGCTTTGTGGAAGTTAGTTTTTAGCTTGCCTGGCGTCGCTAGTACATCATAAACCTCAAAATCCAATCCAACAAAAAATAAAGACATTTTAAAATACTCTCTTATTTTCTGATCCAATTCCGCTTTTTCTATTAAACTAATTCAAGAGTAGATTTATAAAATTGTTGAGTCATATAAAGGCTGCCACTCTCAAACACTCCCCGTGAAGATGTCCAGCAAGAACATTCTTTTAAAAAGATCCCTATGTTTCCCTTATTGGAATTGACATGCGTCTGAAATCACTATTAGAATCTTAATAGTATATTAGCACTATAAAAAAATATTTTCCCTATCACTACATTATATTATATAAGAGAGGGATAATTTATTTTTCCCTCTTTTTACACACTTCTAGCCTAATATGTTGCTGTGAGTGGACGTGCCATATCTGCGCCTCTTGTTAATAAATCATGCCTGCCTCTAGGGAGAGAATAAAGCAAATTTAAAAACCCAAAGTATATTTTTCAATGTTTTTGAAATTACCATCTGCTTTCAAAAAATATTATGCTTACATATATATGCTAAACATATTTTCAAAGTGTTTGGCTGAGAAAAAAAACTTTTGGAATATTAAATGTATTTATTTATTTCATTACGGGAAATAAATCGATCATCGTTTGTACAATAAACAAACAACGGTAAAAAATGCATCAGTCCACAGCGCGACACAAGAGCAAAGGAGAGATAATTTTTTTCTTTCTGGGATTTTACCATTAGATTTTGTTAGGGATTTCTTTCACTCATGTCGACTTAGGAAAACGAATCTTAGGTATCTTTAAAAGACAATAGGAATTTTTATCTCTTCACTTGGAGCGTGAGAATATATTGAAGTCAGCAAGTTTATAGGGCGCCTGTAGAATTAATTCAATAAAAAAGTAGAATCGGATCAAGAAATGAATAATAATTTAATATGAAATTAATATAGAAAGTTGAAATAAATATAATTTTATGTATGTGTTGTGTTATTATAAACCTAAATTATAAATAATATATACTAAGCGAGCATATAAATTATAAATAATATAAACTATTAACTCTAAATTAAATCCTAATAAATATTCTAATGTTTATCTTAATTCAACCCATATTAACTTAATATTAAAATATGCTCTTAGTTTCTTATCTAATTCGACTTTTTAATTTAATTAATGCTACACGATCTCTGTGAAACTGCTTTAATTAGCACTCTCACATGATAGCATGATTTTGTACAAGCAGCAGCGACGAGCATACAAAACGACACAAGAACGAAGAAAAAACTAAAAAAGGAGGGATTGCTGATAGGGATTTCTTTACACTGGTCGATTTCATCTTTACAAGTGTCGAAATCTTATGGAATTTATTTAGGTTAGCAGTTTTTTATCCCTTCAGTCGGAGCGAGGGAACCGCTTATTTGAGCATTTTTGCAGAGCTTTATGTTGCATTAAATAACCCTTTGGCCTACACGATATCAGCCAATTGCGCGAGCTATAGTAAGCAAGAAAGTCGATCGCGCTGCCGTGCCATTCAACTGTTCCTAATTGGTCTTGAATTGCTGCTTTTACGCCAGGAGTTTGTGTATACTTTCAGATTTTTGATGTTGTTTTTTCTTCCCAAAACCCTGCACTGATAAGTGCATGGTTTTGGGAAGAAAAAACAACGTCATCAGATCGATCATCAATTAATCTTCGTGGACACTTCCTTACAGGAAATATAATATCACTGCCCTCACTATCATATTGAAAAGTATCTATAGAATCAGAATCTGTAATTGTGTCACACTTTTCTCCACTATTATCAACATCAGATTTCTTTTTTCTTGGCATGATGGGTATACGAGTTTTTTAATTGTTTATACCATGTTATGTGTGAAACGTGCGAACGTAACGACGCTTTACGGGAAACTAAAGTAACAGATCATCCAGATATGAATGAAAGACATCCAGATGTCAGATATGAATGAAAAAAATACTGACGTTACAATCAAAGAAAAAAATATTTGATGTGGAATAACTCCAATCGCTTGTTCTAATAATAATACGTGGCATCTTATACATAAATTCCTTTATGACACAGATTCTTAACCACGAGTCTGACTCGTGGTTGTAGGTCAAAGGATTAGATATAAAATGTGGAATCGAATTAAGAAATAAAAGAATGTTTTTAGAATAACTTTGATATGGGATAAATTAAGAGAACACTTTAAAAATAAATTAGAATTGAAATTAGATTTTAAAATAACATTACATATTGTATATATAGACAGATAATGATGTTTTAATATATAATTTAAATCTAAATTAATTTCTAAAGTATCTTAATTTATCCCATGTTAAACTCCTTAAAAAAATATTTTCTTATTTCCTGATCCGATTCCATCTCTCTGCTTAATTAATTCAAGAGAAGCTTTGTAAAATTGCTGAATAGGCTAGAAACCGACTTTCACGCGCTCTATATGAAGGGCTGGAAAAAGTCCAAGAAGCAAATTCTTTTTTTTAAAATGATCCCTATGTTTCCCCTTACTTGTGATTCGCATGTAGAAATTCCTTTGAGACTCATAATACTATATTAGAAGTGTAAAAAATATTTTCCCTATCAAAATATGGTATAGAAGACGAGGGAATATTAATTTCATTTCTATTTCGCCACTTCTGCTTTGTCTGTGCCGCTCTTGCAGATAATCAAAATAGGGGAGTGGGCGATGAGTGTCAAAAAATAAAATAATATTACTGACCTACTTACGCATCATTAAAATTACTGGGATCTTAAATTACTTTCTGTTCATGGCCTTTTCTTGGTTGTTTTTAATTGTTTTCTCTAAAAAAACGATTGTGTTTATGTTTGGAACTGCGACGCCTATAAGACGTGGGCGTTGCAATCTGAGCAGAAAAACTCTAAAAGCTACAAACCAGACTAATTTTCAATCTAATCACTCTACACAGCAATGCGAAGAGCAAAATGAAGTTGGAAGGATTAGGATATTACAATCATGTGCACCGCGTCGTTAAGATACTTTCATTGTTCCATAAGCGGCTTTCAGATGCGATATTTCAATTGACTGCAGTTCCATCCAGGTGTTTCTAATGGATCTGTAAACTTAGTTTGCCCACATTGTAAGGCATTGAAATATAAAAATGAAGCAAATGGATTGTGTGGCGCAAATGGAAAAGTGAAATTAATGTCATTGGTTCTACCACCAGGGCCCTTTTACTCAATGGCTTCAGAAATTGGAACGGATTCCATTCACTTTCTTACAAATATACAAAAATAAAATAACTGCTTCCAAATGACTTCTTTTTGGGCAATAGATATTACATGGGACAATTTTATGCAAACTTTCATGAAAAGGGACATACAAATCAGTTGATTGCGCAACTAGTCAAGATGATGTCGTCAACTATTCACCAGAATTCTTGAATTCGCTAGAATTGCCGCCTTCTTCTTAACCTTCAATTAAAAATAGGATCGGTGATCATAATGTTGCGAAATATCAATCAACCGCGTCTAAATAGCGGCACACGGCTAGCAGTAAAAATATTATTACTGAACAATGTGATCGAAGCAACCATTCTTAAAGGAAAAGTAGTTTTGATACCCCACTTGCCAATGGCACCAACTGACGTACCATTTAAATTCAAACTACAGCAATTTCTAGAGCGGCTTGTTGCCACTATGATCATAAATAAATCCCAGGGTCAGTCATTGAATGTTTGCGGCATTAATCTCGAAAACCCATACTTCTCTCATGAACAGTTGAATGATACCGTTTCCCGCGTAGGAAAACAGTCAACTTTATTTGTTTACGCGCTAGGTAATCAAAAACTATCTTGTATCATAAAGCATTACAATAAAAATATTGCATTATTATTGAAATTTACAAAAGAGAAAAATTATTTTTATAAGTAATCGTCGCTTGTAATTGAGACATTAAATCAATAAATCAAAGTGATTACTCTGAAATTCGTTTTTTTTCTAACGGATTGTACATATCCAATAACTTTTGACAGAATGAAGTCTCTCGGGGCAGCTAGTATATATATATAATTATGTTTGCAATGAAATCCTTTTACACTTTAATGATTTTCTAAACAATACAGCAAAAAGACTGAAATAAATAATTTCACTGGTTTATTAAATTTAAAACAATTCAAAAAGAAACACAAACAAAAAAAAATACAAACTCCCATTTCCTAAATATATTTAATAGCTAATACTAAAAATGACTTTCACAGTATAAAAAAAATTCTTCATCCTAAAAATACTTTCAGTGGAACTCCCACAACGTTATCATTATTTCTTCACATTTTTATAAATTTTTGAAAGGTTCCCCACTTTTCTTTTTTTGTCCTACTTACGGGTAATGGCCTAGCATTTAACAGCTTATATATTTCTCTTCCTGTGAATCTACTGGGATTATTCATTACTAGTCATTCCAAAACTTCTATTTCTCGCCTAATTTACTTCGTCTACTGCTTTAGTAGAAAAAGTATTAGCGGAATACATGACAAAGCATTTATCACAGCCTCCTAAGGTGATTTTTATTGGTTTAACCTCATCTGCGCAAATTAGCTCAAATGATTTGCTTTCTTTTTTTTTGAAATGTCTTTTTTTTTTTCAGAATAAATTTTGTTTTATTTTCTTCTCGTACACGTTTTTTGACTCTTATGTAAATTTGGATAACATAATCTATCAGTAAAAAATACATATTTTTTACATTCTTTTCTGATTGTGTCATTTCAATATTTTTATTACCAATTTGATATTCAAATTTTACAGTATAAAATTTTTAATTTCAATAACTCAGTACTTCAACCTGAAAGAGTAGTCTCCCCAAGACTTTCTCGTATGTTCTGTAGTAAAACTGTCACACTTTTCATGGCACTGCCATACAATAGTTACAAAATATTAAATTTTGGCTTGAATTTTGCATTATTATTGAATTTATCGAGTAATACTAGACGAAATATCTGGTAAAGTTGCGTTTATAGTATCCAAACGGATGTGCTAATAGTATCCAAAATCGAATTTATTTTTAAAGACATTTTTCTTGACCCATTAAAACAAATATTGGACACAAATCAGCACTTGTAGTTATTTTAAACGGTTAAGACCATTAACAACTCGAACCAGGTCGTAAGCCATAGAGAGTGGTCACCCCGAAATTTTCTCGAATACTTTGTCATTAAAGTGCTAGTTCCCTTCTTTCCGTCTGGGAATTGTGGACATAGCACAAAGGCAATGAGTGCTCAGATTTTTATTTTCCAAGCACATGAAACTTATGCGCCTCTTAGAATAAAAAGAAAATCGAATATACAATCTGGATGTTTTTTCCCTTTTATTTGAAACTAAAATTTGACACATTTACAATTTTAATCGCAAATTAACGCATCGAATTCGATTTTTATTTCAGTTAGTGCGCTTTATGTATCAAACTTCAATCTGTTTGTCTATGGCAGAACAAACAAGATATTTATTATCTCTATTCATTTAAGGAAAAAATCATTAGAAGTTTCGGTCCGCTGAGCAATTATTGATTTTTTAAAATTTATTCCCTTTTATTACATTTTGTTATAATAAAAAATGAAATTTTCATACAATCTTGTAAATTATAATCTAAATATCAAAAATTTTATAAATAATGCCTGTATTATGAAATATAATTAAAATAGGAGTATAAGAGAAAGGAGTTGAAAAGAATCAAAATATTATCTTGGTTAATAAATGTTTTTCTTCACAGATGAAAGAACTAATAATAAATACATTTTACCTAATAAAGTATGTACTTATTCAAAAAAAAACATTTTATAGATTTGGAATTCACTATCAAAAGCTGTACTTAACTTTTTATAATTCCCCAATAATATGATTATCAATTTCAGTCAAACAGTTTTAGAATTCGTTACTTTATTATCTTGCAATAGTATTTATATTCCTAAATCTGCTTTATAGTTGATACCTTACTGCATACTAATACATTAAATTGGCCATAAGCATATGTAGCATTTATCTAGTGCAAGAGATCCCTTACTAATGGATTTAAGACATGTTCCTCTTAACATGTCATGACTATTTATCATGAGAGACAATTCTTCCAACCTACAACACATCTTCCAGGAAATAAAAGCATTGCAGAAAGAAAAGTTTGTTATAACGGATAATACTTTCATGCGTAAGATTTTTAAATATCTCAGCAAAAGAAAAAAATATGTATATAATCTGTTTTATCACAAATATAAAATAAGAAATTAAAAAAAAAACTTTCCAGAAATTGACGTAATACATAATTAACAATTAGTACTTTGAACTCGTGAAAAGTGCATTTTATTTCTTCTATGCCTTTTACTTTACTTTTTTTTTAATTTCTAGTAATTAAATTCATTTTTTTGTCTGCTGATTCTGATATATATAAGGGGTAAGCGTTCAAATGAGAAAGTACGAAACGACACTGTAGGTATAAATGAAAACTTTCTTCAAAGTATGCACCATAGGCCCTAACAAATGATCCCCTGGATTAACGAGCCAAAGGATTCCTTGTTCCCGGAATTCTTGTGGCTGGGATGAGAATCAGTCTTTCACAGCGTCCTTTCGTTTACCATCCAAGGTCCGCTCCTTTTTGAATTCCTCGAGCACAGAAGAACCATTAACTCCGATGGGTACTGTGTAGTAAAAAAACACTCCAAAGATACGAAGGTCCATCAAGAACAAAAGACCAGACTGATTCTGCTCCATGATAACGCGCGTCACACGTTTCCATGATCACACATGGAACTGGCAAGTTCAAGTAGGAGCAGCTCGAAGATCCGCCCTGCAGCTCGAACATGTCGCCCCGCGAATTTCATGTATTTGGTCCCCTAAAAAACATCTGAAAGGAAAGCACTTGAACTCGGACTCAAGGATGTTGTGTCATGGCTACAGGAATTCTGGGTGCAAGGAATCCTTCGACTCGTTAATCAGTAGGATCTTTGTGCTAAGGCCTATGGTGCATACTTTGAATGAAGTTTTCATTTGTACCCATAGTAACGTTCCGTATCTTTTCATTTGTATATTTAGTCTCTAAGTATATAATCAAAATTTTCAGAAATGCAGTTAGTTTGTAATATAAAAAACACATCTTTCGGAAAGCAATAACAATTTAACACAATAAAGTAATTCCACTCACATTCATTTAATCTTAATCTCATTTCTCCTTTATTTTCGCCTTCTTGTTTCAATGTTCCATTTTTGTATCTTTGGTTATCCCTACAAACGATATATAATGCTTGTTTCATTAAAAAAGTAGATTTCCCATACTTTACAGTCTTATACATTATAAGAAATGTAAAATATATTTATCAGCTTGTACTCACTCGTATTTCTTAGACGTATTAAAGGTAACACTCATTCCATTTCTTTTTGCTGCATATGTCACTCGTTGGCAGTTCAGTGCCTGCATTGGATGAAACTCACTCTGGGCAATCACGTACCATTGTCCGGAATACTGAAATGCATATCAATGCTATTAATATCAAATAAATCAAAAGTTAATAAAAAAAACCATTCCCAATATTGAAATGCTTAGACATACAATTAATAAGAATAAACTGCAGTTTAATTAATAGAAAATATTTCAAACGCTAAAAAGCACACACATATAATTAATTAATCTATAGAAATAAAAATAAATGTATGTCAGTATGTCTCTTATGCGCTACCGTGCCGCTCATGCAATTGCGATAAACCTTGACTCTCATTACTTGCAATTACGGAATGGTTATAGGCATAGTAAAATTATCTAATATGTAATGTATATAAATAAAAATGGTTGTTCATCTACATGTCTCTTACGCTGTCGTAACGCTCATCCGATTCCAATAATACTTCGAAAACATATTGCTTGCACACTTACGCGAAGGTTATAGGCATAAGACAATCATCTAAGGCAGTGCTCCGCAACCGGTGTGCCGAGGTCAAATACATTGTATTTGACATTTTACAATTTTTCATCATGTATTTAATACACAATGACAATTTTTTTCATAATAATGTCTATTTTTCTAAATATACTATAGAGTAATTATTATAACTAAATAATTATTCAATGATCCCTTGGTTAGAACAGTTTAAAACTGCATAGTGTGCTGTGTAAACACCATAGCCAACTAAATTAATCATAGATAAAACAAAATGATCGTTATGCGCGTCGTTGAAGACTCATGCGCATGTATTATTTGCATTTGCGCGTGGTACATCACGTTCACTCATATGTCATTGTTGTCACTATTTTACATCACAAAGTTAAATAAACACGTTCCTACCACTAACGATAATTATTATTAATTATCTTACTGAATTATGTATGGTTAACGTTCTTCGTATAAAAATTTTTAAGTTTTATACCCCTTTAAATATGGATAAATTTTTACGTCGGAAAGATTCGTCTTCACATACAGATGTCATAGTTTTATGTATGTATGCTTTTCAAATAAAAAACAAACATTTATTGTAAAATTTTACGATAAATGTTTTTTTTAAATTTTTATTTAATAAAATTTTACAATCAATGAATACCAATATACTTTAGCTTTTGGTGTGCCGCGGAATTCTAGAAAGAAATAAGGTGCGTCGAAGGTGAGAAAAGGTTGCGGAGCACTGATCTAAGGTATAAAAATATTTTCAGATCTTTTTACCGCATCTATTTATCATGGATTAACCACTATATACGTAACACGCCAAGGAGAAACAGCAGATTCAGTAAAGATGCTAAATTCAAGCTAGGACGTTTAATATTTCGTAGCTGTTGTACGTAAATACAATGTAGGTCTTTCTCTGAATAGTTTTATTAGAGAGTGCAAAAGAAAGTTTTAGGAGAACCAATCCTGTAGGTTTGAAATTTTAACTAAACATTTAATAAAATTTAGCTTTTTTTTCTGCAGTAACTTATGAAAATATTATAGTTCAAGTAATTTTGCATCATTTTAGTTTTCAAAAAAAATATCTTTTCAGCTATATTAAAGATTTTATGGTATAAATATATTTTCTACATATATATAATCAATTTTAAAAGAAAATATTTTAATCACACTTTTCTAATATTAAATTGAGAATACTGGACGAATATGAAACGAACCACGAGATACAATAAATAGTTTCTTTCATTACCATTCTGAAAGAACACCAAGCTTTACAATTCTAAAAGAATAAATAAATCTAATTTATGAAAATGAATATTTGTTTGTTGAATAGCATAATAAAAATAGAAAAAATACTATTCATGCTTCTTGTTTATGATCCTTCAATTTCAATTAATGTATTCATCGCCGACAAGAAAACAAATATCATTCTTCATTAAAGTAGATAACTATTTCAAATTCCAAAAGATATTTCCAATACCATTTCTTCTGCTGCAGCAAAGCGCCGGGTTACCAGCTAGTACAAATAAATTACAGTTTGTTTGATAGAAATTCATATTTGGAAAAAGAATTTCAATGTTACATATGGACAAATTCCAGACGCAACTCCTAATTTGAACTTGGATCATGATCTGAATATAGATGTGTCAGTTATCCATTCTTTAAAATCCCATGCTATCTGAAGAAATCTCGACTTCCACAGACGGATTTGAAAGGAACGTATCAACCCACAAATATAATGCAGATGTTTCAAAGGAAAGAATGGTACCATCATTGTAGTCTAGCTCATCATATGACCGGGACTCAAAAAAAATTTTGATTCTGAATAAAATAGAGCATTATGAATGAGTTAGAGAGTGAGTGAGTGAATTATGAGTCTCAGTATGGTTTTCCGGACAGTTTCAAAATAGCTTTAAAATTTTTTCAAAAAGCGATGTAAATATTGCTATTCAAACTTAAAGTGCATCAAGCATGTATATATCTTTAGCAAAAACTGTCTTAAACAGCGACCCTTCAATCTTGAAATCAAAAGTCACAACAACTGATAACCAAGGCCAGATCACTTACGTCACAGAAAGTCATGACGT
>JAPMOQ010011986.1:325793-366904 GCA_026543055.1 Argiope trifasciata
CTGACTTTTGCTTGTTTTTACCTATTTATAAGCGCCATTTTCTGCATAAAACTGAATCAAAGTGAATTGCGAAAGTGTAGAATTTGTTTATCTTCTGAACTTTGTATTGAAGACTATAATGAAATGACAAGGTTAGTATTATCGTTTGGTTGCAAAAATATGGCCATATTTTCAACATTAAAGTCCTAATATAATTCCTTTAATGAAAGTTTCTTTCACAAAAAACTGAAAATGTTTCTTTTTTCTAGATTCTCCTATGCCTATTTACTTTCATTTGGAATTTTCTACGAATTTTTCAAACATCGACTTTGCAAATTTTGTTTAATTATTATTTAATCAAACAATTTAAATAGTATTTAATACTTTGCAATCTTTTTTCCTCGCTCTTACATTACATTTTATTGTTTTTACTTTGTATCTAGGGTTTGAAACTCTGTTTTTCTCTGTCTTAGGGCTTGTTATTATATACACTTTGCAATTTTATAAAAATCTGGTTATGAAAAAAATATATATCTTTTATTAACAAAAATTAGATTTATTATTTGGTTTCAAATAGAGGATTATGACTAATCACTAAAGTTTTAAAATGAAGATTCATTTCACAAAAAAAAAATATTTTAAACTCCAGTAGCACTCTATATTGTACAATTCTGTACGATTTTAAACAATATTCGCAACATTGTATAATATTGTTGAATACTTTATAATATAATATAATATCGCATTTTGCACAATACTGAGCAACATTCTATGTTACCTGGTAATGCCATTACTAAACATGGATTATTCCATATTACTTATCAAACTTCGAAATCTGAAGTTTGATTTCCTTGATAAACTTTTGAAAATTCTAATTAAAGATTGGTTTATAGATATGTGCCCTTTTCTACTTCAATCAAAAAAAAAGTGTATTTTATTTCTTGAACAGCTCTATGATTATTTGCATTTATTATAGTTCAATTAATTTACGTTTTTTTAGAATTAAGTTATAAGAAATCTAATATATTAGATTTTTGAAGGAATTTCTATTGAACGGAAAATTCCTTTTAAAATGAGTTTGAGAATAAATATTTCTTTTTAAAACAAACTAATTTTTTTTTAAAAAATGGACTTCGATCTATTTAAAGTCGAAAAATTAATGTAATTGATCTACAATAAGGACACTAGCCGCAAAGAAAATTTATCGAAAATTAGATAAGATTTAGACCAGATGATAAGATAGCAAAATTAAATACCAGACAACTAACAAAAACTAAATGGCAAGAGTAACAAAATTAGAATGGAGAATTGATCTTTTAATGGCTTTTTTTATTTCAAAATTTAATACTTTGCCTTTGATTAGGAAATAATGTTTAACGGTTTGTAGAACTACAAATCAGAAGTCTTTTCAACTCGAATTTTAATAGCATTCAAAAGTTTTTCCACAGCATTAACTAATTATAAATTATCTAATGAATCTTTCTTTCATATTTCTTTCATATATTTTGTTCATTTTCTGAAAACAAGAAAAATTAAAAATAAACTTATTGAAAAGTTTGGTCTACCAGAATTAAATTGTCAAGAAAACAATATGAAAAATAAAGCATCAAAAATATTAAAATTATCGTTATATGCTATTTAATATCAATATTAACTTCCATGGTTTATTATTATTATTATTATTATTATTATTTAACATTAATACCTGGAGTACGGATTTTTTTAAAAATGTGATAGATAAGCATAAGCATATCTAAAAACAGTTTTCATAAAAGTAGTGAATAAAAAGTTTAATTTTTATCCTTTTAAAATATGCTTAAGTTCTTATTACATATACAGATTATGAAAATGAGATTTAATACATTCTTAAATTCATAATGCATTAGTTGATTTTAATTTTTACACTTCAAGATTATTTCTTATAAAACTATTCTTGTAAACAATCTTTTTATGCACTTTAAACAATTTATATGAAAAAAGTAAATGAATTTGTGGGGTTTTTGTTCTATTGAATATTAATCGATCGTCCCGACCCGAGAATTAAATAGTTTAAAATAAGCATTATTCAGAGGTGAATAGAAATATTAACAAAAATAACTCAGAGCAAGGAATAAATTTAGAATATTGTGTTCATTCCTTCAAAAATATTCGCAACTTCTGTATCTCCAAAAACCAGCAATAGAAATATATTATGAGTATGAAAAAAGATCTACTATCCTTTCTGTGCTTTTAGCATAACATGAGATGTTAAAGGCAGCAATAAAAATTCTACAACCATGTGTCCTCCTTAGTGCGGAAGCATTGTATCTCAAAAACTTTTATATTATTTTTCTTGTTATGTATGCTTAAAAAAATCAATCAATGCCCTTTTTAAGATATCATTATATTATTGTAGAATCAAAATACTTACAAAATATTTTCTAACTTAAATTTACGTTATCAAATCAAAAGCAAATGTAATCATTCTGTCACAAGATAAACAATAATCCAACACCTTCCAGACTTACCGGCTTTACCTGTGTGGTGACGTAATGCTTCTAGAAAAACATCTGCGGTGAAAAATTATTCTGGTTTGTTCATTCATCAGGAAGTAGCAGAATAAAATATCTTTCTCGGCGTGATTCGTTTACATTGCAATCATTCACAATAAATTTATTATAGATCCGATAAAAGGCAGGTCATAACTTGAATCTCGGTGTTATTTTCAACAGAGATAATGTTATTATACAATAATATCAATTAAAGGAATGTAATTGACGATATTAATACAGGCAAATTTAGAATAATATTTTACAAAAGCCCATTATAGGCTCTAATAACTTTTTTTAACAAATGACAGAAGCAAATATTTTGAAATTTGATATTGTTTCAGAAGATAGTATTAAAAAATTAAAACCAAATTACTTTTAAAAAGTTGTTGGTAAAATGTTTTATTTTCTGTGTTGAATTCGTTAAAAAATTATCAATTGTTAATTTTTTTTAAAAAGAAAAAAGGCAGAATTTCTCACTTAGTGTAATTCCTCTCATTAATAGATCGGAAAATGATAAAAAGGGATAAATTGGCAAAAACATAAAGAAAAACGCCAAAAATTCAAAAGAACGAAAAACCTAAAACGCAGTAGAAAAAGATACATTCAATTAATACAAAAATTAAATAGGAATTATTTTAAATTGGTTCCTTTTTTTAATTCCTAAATGCTGAGTAAATAGCTCTCTACCACCATCACGCTTACAAAAAGTTTTCGGTTTTAGTACCAATTTATATATTAGACTTTCTAAATCACATTCAGAAATTTATCCAAAATGAAAAAGCTTTGAAGTCTGAGATATGAGTGGAGCCATAATCTGTGAATTTTATAGATAATTTTTCCGTTTAAATGTATAACATTCTTGGTTTTAAGATTACAAAAAAAAAGTAAAATTTGATTTGTTACACTAATCTCTCATTTCCGTTCATTTTAAAAAGAAAAAGAAAAATCGTTTGATCGGTTATTTTAGCATATAAACTGGACACTTATATTTTCTTGATAAATAAATATAATATCGTTATTTAAAACTAGCCGCCTTTTACGACCAGCTGGTAAGCCAATTTTACTGCTGTTTAAAATAATGAGCTAAATACTTTCTGTAACGTCATTGTCAATTGAATGCTCTACGTGACTTGTCTTTTAATAGCTATTTCATCAAAATATTTTTAAAGTTCAAATTTTAATAGTCATATAATTCATTCTTCCAATTATAAAGGCCTTAAACTCGTAACGTACTATATGTCTCTATAATTATCTGTCAGCTCTTGCAAATTTTCAACTTTAAATTAAAGTGGGTATGAATAAACTGCAAATTGATATAAAAACATTTTAACGCAGTTTTTTAAATATAAGTAAAAGAGAATATGTAACTATGTGTACTGATGAATAATTTCAATGATTTATGTAATATTTTAAGAATTATTTAATAAAAATTACTTAGATTCATCATAAAATTCAAGTTTTAATTTCACTTTCAAAAAGATTTAAATGATGGGAATAATATTTTATTTTATTTGGTCTATAAACATAATTAAAAATTATTAAGTCTAAATTTTATACATCCTTTAATTCTAAGGAATTATATTCTGCGAAATGTTTTTGACACTTCAACTTTCAAATAAATAAATGAAGGTTTCTATCTTCTGCTATCAAATTTTATCGACTTATGAAGTTTTGAATGAAAATGTTTGGAACATTCAACATTTTCATTCTTAGGTAAGTCAATGAGAAATCCAGGGCGTTGATTGGGGTATCATCTTTGGACAAGTCGATCACTTGGTTTAAAATTACCTGTTTTTATTGAATAGTGATCTTCAAATATTCATAAATCAGTCAGTTTTAGAAACTGAGTTGATTGAAGTTTATATCTTTTTATTAAAGGCAAAACATTCTCCATTTTTATAGCATTTATAGAATCATGTTACATACTATGTAGTTATTTACTCCATTTAGACCTCTTTTATAGATGCATTTCTATTATTAACGTTTCAGAAATAAGCCGTTGGACCTTGAATTGAAAAAATATGTATATTAAACCATGTTTGTCTTAAATAAAGCTCACTTATTTCATCAATAACATTGTAAAAATCACACAATTTTTTCATTGCATTTTCTTTTTAGAAAAAACATTTCATATTTATTTCATTTCGTGTAGACACGTTCTGAAAATTACATTTTTATATGTTTAATTTGCAATAATAATTTTTTTAATTTGTGTTTTTGTCAATCTGATGGCAACATGTTGATAAAAAGTTAATATTTTCCCTTTATCTCGTAACGTGCTTATGCAGATTAATTTTTGTTTTGTTTTGTCAGAAATATATTGTTGAAAATATGGTTAAAATATTTCTTTAAAAATTCTTTAAAAATAGAAGCTTAAGTTATGTGTTAAAACACTGATACCGTTAGAAAGTTTATTTTTGAATCTTTAATTTGATGTAAAAATCATCGTTGTGCGATAACATTTTCGAAAGTTATGGTGGGAAAATGTCGAAATTTCACTTAATTTTTAATTAATTCAAATTCAAATTAAAAATTGAAAAAAAGGGCTCCGAGGTGTGAACCACAAAGGTATGCATGCACCAAATTTGGTAGCTGTAAGTCTAACGGTCTGGTTTGTAGAGCGCCAACACACACACACAAACATTGAGCTTTATTATAAGTATAGGTAACAAATTGTATTTTCCACGTCTAAAAACATATGATTAACAATTCCCCTATCTTTCATTCTTATATCGTTTACCGTATTTCAGCATTGTTTCCATACAAAAAAATAACGACTTTTTTTTTCCTTTTATATTTGAAAAAGACCGGTATAGATTTCCGATTGGCATTAATGGCTCCAATTTTTTTTTCTTTAAAATTCATCATAGAAAAATTTTCTAATAAAAAGAGAAGATTAGATATTCCCTTGCAAGCTAGCAAAAAAAAATGTTTATTCTATTGTATAATCATTTAATACTATTGGGCATTCTTGCGTATGTAAATTTTCCGTCATTTTCAGATAATAATATTTGAAAAAATCGAATTAAAATAAAGATTTTTATTTCTATTTACTGATTTGGAATTTTGTCAACAGTTTTGCTAATCAAAACGCATGTGTGGAAAAAAGGGAAGAACAAATTGCAAACACATTTCGTAAAAATATAATTATGTAAACTTAATTTTCATTATTTGGTTCTTGCCATATAATTTTTATAAAAATGGAGCAAATTGTTACTAAATTAGGTAATTGGAAAGGTTTTTATGTCACTGAAATAAAGAAATATGATTAACTTAATTTGAGAATCAAGAAAATATTAACACCATGAAAATAAAATACAAGATTTCCTTCAAAATATAAATGTGTATTTCTTGTTAATTGAATTATTAAAAGTGGTTGCACAATCAAGCAGAATTAATTTCATACTTATACATGATCTTTTTATGTGAATTAAAAATTATAACTCGTACATACTGTAATGTAAAAGATATAAAATTAAAAATTATAAAAAAATATAATTTTATCTAGAAACAGTTTCTTTCAGAAAAGATCATAGAAAGTTTTAACATTTTTATTTATAAATATTTTAAATCAAATTCAAATTATAAGTTTTGAGATATGGTTATTTTTGTTAAAACATTACGAAATAAGTCCTTATTTAATACTTTTTCCAATATTAATAACTGCATCATGAGTAATTTGTTGCCTTTTCCGCCATAAACTGCACATATTTGATTACAAATTTCGATGATAAAATGGAAATCCATAAAATCATGATTGGTTCCCGGTTTCATAGTTTCACCATTTATCCAGACGGTATTGTCTAGCAGAAAATTTGCAGTTGCGCTCAATCAAACACTGAACTGAATACAAAGTAATCAAAAATATAAGTCTATTACTGAAAACTTTTTTCAGAAATAGGCGTATTTCTGAAACAATCAAAAATTAAAATTATTTCGGAAACGGAACTAAATTATATCAGAGTGAAAACTAAAATTATTTCAGAATCAAACTAAATAATTTTAGTTTTGTTTTAGTTTGATCAAATTAATTTTAACTAATTAATTATTAAGCTAAAAAAGTATTTAAAAAAAGCATCATTCTAATTAGAGATCGCCAATGCGGCTGCTATTGAAACATATACTTAAGGTGGGTTCACACGAGGCTAACTATTGCTAGGAAATGTTGCCTCTCTGCTGTTGTCCTTGTATTGTCCTCGTATGAACAGTTGAGACACCGCCGTTGGGACAATGGCCACAGTTGTCTGGACGAAACAACTATTTGCCCTTGCCCCGTTGTGGTCACATGATTTTCCGAAAGTAGGCGTGATCTATCTTAAAGTTTCGTAATAAATACCAAGTTAAAAGGAAAAACAACAGAATCATAATAAAATTAAATAAAGTAGGAATCCGGCCCGAAGACTTTTTCAAACGACCACCCTCAGGTAGGGATTCAAAATAAGGGAATCTGTGAGGAATCTAACCTTAGTCCAACAGTATTGACCCCCTCGTGACCCGAAAATCTATTGAAATTAAGGCCTAAGAATGGAATGGAATGCCCCCCTGGAACTGAATACTAATATGTTTTTTAAAGATTCGACAACAAACAAAGGGTTTGAACATTGAAATACATGTTCTACATTTCTTGATGATTAAGATAATCAACTATCGTATAATGTTCAGCAGCATAGTAGTCGGTTGCAAGCCTAAATTAATTATTTTTAACTTAAAAATATATTTTTAAATTTTGAATTTAGCTTATTAGTTTAATTCTTCTAATATAAACTCTCCGAAAGGAATTCAGAATTTCGATACTCAAAATGTCATAAATTTTATTTCTTAGCTACTATATATTTGAAATTTTGTTGGATATAAAATATGTAGTGGCTAATAAATTTGTCAGTGGACAGTAAATTTCCTGATAAATAGCTAATTTTCAGGCTACCATCTTGAAATAATTTTCAATTTATTATACAGAGTACAAAAAATATAAAACGATTAGAACATCCGTCCGAATTTTTTAAAAAAATTAATTAATTAATTAAAGTCTCTAGGACAGTAACTGTATTGAACATCGACATCTAAATTAGAAAAAAAAAAAATAAGAAGAAAATTGATGAATTAGGAATATGTGTGTGATTAATCATATTGCATTCCATATTCATTGATAAAATTTATTTTAAAATCATAAATTGACAATAGTTAAGGCATAAATAAAATTAATAAGATGGTTTATGACATTACCTTTAATTTTATTCCACTGCCAGTAACGATGAGCAACTGCAACTGGTATTGAAAATAATCGCTAAAAAAAGGATGTTATCTGATCAGAAAATCGCAGATGCCAGTGAAAATTAAGAACAAGTTTCAAACGGTGCGGCGATAAGATGAAAAAAATCGTCTGAAATATGAAACAGAAAGAAAAGTTTCAACATTTTCTGAAAGCAAATTTAAAAATAGCTCATCAATTAAAAAAAAAAAAAATAGAACCTAATCATCTTTTAATATTACGATCCTCGAAGTTTCGATTACAAATACATATTCTGCATATTTTTTTGTATGGTGTTTTTGAAATAATGTATGTAATGCTTCTGAAGCAATTTTATTCTTTCCTTAGCTGTCGGTTCAAATGCTAGTCAACAAAACGTGATTTCTAAATTGCAGTGCAGTGCAAAAATTGGTAATATAGATAGGATGCTTAAAAGGAGTTGCATTTGTAAGAATATAATAAATCTGTATTTTTATGTTAAAGTTGTAAAATATAGAACAGATTTAAAATTGCTATAAACTGCAACACTTGACAGTGAATGTTACTTTTTTAATTGATTGGCTTAGTATCAATCTTAATAACCATTACAATTATAAGCTGTTGCACTTTCATTTATAGATTTTTTTCTGTAAGTTATTCACTGGATTCTAAAATGAAATCGGTAGAGCATATTCGAAATGTTTTGCATGAATATAAATTAACTGAATTAAAATTGATATAAATTGATTAACTGAATTCGCTATATTTTATAATTTTATTTATTATTATTAAATCATTCGGTTTCGTTATCAAAGTTTCAAACGCATGTAAATTTATTTCAACAGCACTTTAAAAGAAAAAATGATGCGATTTATTGTAATATGCGAAAATTCGCCTTAATACACATTTTTTTTTACTTAATTAATTATAAAATGGTGCAAAAATATTCAAAAATAATAATTATTACAGTTTAATATTGTGCTTTTTTTTAAATAATGTAAAAAAATTGATAGCTATATTTTTTTTAAAAATTGTTTGCTATTTATGATAACTTTATGCATTATATCATTTAGTATAAGGTATTGCGAAATATGATATTCTATAGTTATGCTGGAATGCTTTAATTTAGTTTAAATGTGTTATGGCAAAATGCGTTATAGCCAAATGCAAAAATACAAATATATATATATATTATTTTATTCATTTAGGTATAATCGAATACAAAATTATATGTTTAAATCAACCAAAAAATATTCACTGTCAGAAATAAACTTTAAAAAAATGCATCGTTTTCTTGAAAAAGAATAAAGAAAAGGAATTTTATTGAAATAAATGAGTGGAAAGAAATATCATAGTGGATATGGACAGTTTATTCGAGTTAAGATTAAATCTTTATATCAAGCTAAATTTGTTCGAATAAGTTTGTACTTATTACAATTGTCTACTCTTCGGCATTGTCATTGAACGTACTTTTACCATTAAAATCCTTTATTTAAACACTTAATTAACCTTTTCCTTCCGAACAGTACAGATGCTTTACCAGTAAAATAGTTTCCACTTCATATGAATTTGTCCAGATGTTGTACCGTTTATCTATTAAAATATAGTTCCATAAGTAAAGTTGACCAGTCAATTTTTAAATCGCCGTGTAAATAAATATACTCATGTCCCTTAATGAAGAATAATGCAAGTTCAGAAAAAGATAGAGTCAGAAACAAAACAAATGTGACTTATTTGTAAAGCCTATTTATTAAACAAAAGGTAAAGAACAAAAAAGATACTATTTGATATCATTAATAAAAATTCAAAAACCAATATTATATGGTACCTATGATTGTTAATACATAGTATGTGTCCCAGACGTTGTAATACAATCCATACAGCACCTAATTATGCTGAGTATCAAATTATCGGAGAAATATTACACCACTTATCAAGCAATGCTCTTCGAAGTTCCGTTAGACATGTAGGAGGTGTATGGGCTGCAACTCGTCAACCAAGCATGTCCGACACATGCTCTACTGGTTTCAAATCCAGTAAGAATGCTGTATAGTCTATACGAGTGATATCCTCCAATCGAAGGCATTCGTTTACAATGTTTGCACAGTGAGAACTGGCGTTGTCACCGTAACGGTGTTGTTCAAGATGCTGTATTGGTGGTACCTGGTACCTGCTGCTCCCCTTATGAATGTCCGAACTGCAAACTAAACCTGGACTCGTCGAAAAATATCGCACAAACTCACTTTTGCGGTGGCCAAAATGTATTCTCTCGACTCCAGGATAACCGCAAGCGGCAGTGAGTAGCAGTAAGTGGAACACATCATATAGACCCTATGAGCACATAGACCAATCTGACCTAAACGTCTGTATAAGGTCTGCCTTGAAACTGTCGAACCAATGGCTGAAGTGCGCTGACGTAACAGGTCTGATTTTATGTTCCATCTGTTTCTTTTGGCAGTAACTGCCAAATACCGGTCCTCATTCGGCGTTGCAATTAGGGTTGACTTCATCTACTCACTTGTCGACCTCGGGGGCATTGTAACTTCTATTCACATTACTATCTCTTGGAATCGTTGCCAAAACCTGGAGATGGCTCTTTGGTCGATTCCAAATTCCTCGGATATTTCCAGTTATGTACGCGCACATTTCAGACGGCCGATAATTCTACCACGTAAAAAAATCATCCAAATGCGTCTTTTGTGTCATAATTATACGGTTATTGCACTGAAAGGCTTATAAAGCGCTCACAAAAAATTTTACTTCTTTGTCTGTATTCCTCATACATTACTCTCTTACACTCTCGTCATTGTGACGTACTATCGGTGTTATCTGGTTTCTTTCTGCCATTTGCATATGATTTTTGAAAATGTGTGTAGTCATTTTTAAGGGGGATATAAGTATTTTAAAGCTCGATTTACGCATGACTCTGAATTGTCCTAGATTTATGGGCATGAATGTAGCCTGACTCTTTTATCCTTTTGTATCATTCCTTGTATGGGATTTAAACTTAGTTACATTGAAAAAAACAAGAAAAGATTATTTTATGTGTGATCAGGTCTAATATATCACCGTCACATTTTAAATTAATATTGAGTTAAAAATTATTTTGAAAGTAATGTTGTAAAATAAATATACAATCTTCATGTTTAGTGATAACACATCAACCAAATACCTATTTTTTATAGAAGAATTTTACTCAATATGCATCTATTAGTAAACATTGCCTATATTTTTTTATAATAAACAGAAATTTATTATTATAAATAAGTCATCACATTAGTAATCTAGTTTCTTTTTCATGTAAAATAATAATTCTTTGTGTACAGTTTTTTTAATTTGGTTTCTGGTTTAATTATCTTCTTTCTTATTAAAATTAATGCGAATTCCCTTTTTTAAAATCCGTGGCTCTAAGGTTAAAAGAGAAAATGCATTACTTTTTAGTAATATAAGAGGACAAAGTATTCTTTATCTTTTGCTCAAAACATTTCTATTTTAAAGGGTTGATTTGAGATTTTATCTCACCATAATCAAAATATTAACGAAAAACAATTAGCATGCGACACTCTCAAGAATTTTTTAAAAATATTTTTATTTAGTACTTCTTTAAATATAAATAAAGCTGCGATGGTAAAATGAATATTAAAAAAATAATATCTGAAACATAGCATGTTTCTGATGAGACGATGTATCTGACATAAGAGTAGAGTAATATCAAACACGTCTATTTTGGTGACGTGTTATTACGTGGACGAATAAAAATGTTGCCGAAAAACGCCGTGTATGTTGCATTTCACTCTTTCATAATATCAGAGAATGACCAAGGGAGGGACAAACGGGGCAGTTGCTCCAGGCCCCCACAACAGAGGGGGGGGGACCAATAGAATAGAAAATTTATTTTACGTTTCCTTCTTTAATAAACTTTTTTTAGACAAAATATCAGTACAGTGTAAAATCCGTCAGTTTCATGTTAGCTTCTTCATTAATTTATCGTATGAACACAAAAAAATCTATATTTCGTAAATCCATGATTTTACAGCGTGGGATTCAGCTAAATTTCCACTCTAGACACCAATATCATAGGCAAGTTCTATGCACGGTTCTTCATTACTGGAGTAGTGAAGCAAAGGGGACCCCCAAGGAAATGTTTGTCCCGGCCTGCCGTTTGGCTAAGTCGGGTCCTGCATAAGATGCAATCAAGGGTATATCAATATTGAGAAAGAGGGAAAATAAGCTCAACACAATCATATTTAGCATAATCATGTCATTTTACTTGATTGTAAAATTTAAGTTTTTTAAACAAAACTTCGTAAATAAGAAATTTAAATGTTTCCCTTGTTTTACTTAATCCAGCATTACCTAAGCAATCAATCATCACAAAATATAAGATTATTACATGAAATATGTCAAATTTCGTGAACATGAATTTATTTATCTAATGTGTTTAAACATACTTCTGTAGAGCATGGTAAATTACAAAAATGGTGCTATGTTCTGTTAAGTGTTTTGATATTCCTATTGCTGCAAATGATGTGGTTGTATTTAAATTTTTGGGAATAATATTAGACCATAAGCTCCCTTTCCTTCCTCATATCTTACATCTGAGGAAGAAGTGTGACAGGTCATTGAATATTCTCAAGGTATTATCAAGAACCTCATGGGGAGCAGATCGTACATCTTTGCTTCGAATTTATGAAGCAATTATTCTTTCATGCATTGATTGTGGTTGTATGGTGTTTGGGTCTGCATGATACTCCGTTTTGAGCACACTAGATACCATACACCACTCTGCCTTGAGACTTTGTTCAGGAGCATTTCGGATCTCACCAGTGGAGAGCCTTTTTGTTGTATGCCATCAGTTACCATTAAATTTAGGGCACCAAAAAATGACTGCACATTACTGCCTTCGAGCTTTATCAATCTCGAAACATCCTTTGCACTCTTTGATGCTTCTTGTTCATCTTCGAAAATTATACACGGATCGACCTTTCAACATTCTTCCATTCTGTAAGAAAGTTAAATTACTCCTCGAGGATTCGGAACTTCGTGATGCTTCACACACTGGATTTATTCCCATTTCCTCCATGGAATATCCCACAATTTTTCTGTTTAAATCCTTTCGATGGGTTTGAGAAACCAACAACGGCCCCTGTTATTTTTCAAAAACTTTTCAGTTCTCATCATTGTTAGTATTTGACTCATATACCAATTTTCACAGAGGAATCCAAATCAAACAGTCAAGTTGGATGTGGTATCATTTTAAGTACACAAATTAGTTATCGTTTGCATATTTCCTTTTCAGTCTTTTCTGTTGAATTAATGGCTATTCTCTACAAACAATTTCTCTCTCTTCTGAGAGTAATTTTTGCATTAATACAGACAGCAAACACTCTCTCATTTTCATGGTCAAATTCATCCCACTGTCCAGGAAATTCTGGGTCTTTTAAGAAGTTTGAAAAATAGGGACTACGAAATTTTATTCTGCTGGATTCTCAGTCACGTTGGGATAACAGGAAATGTTCTGGATGACAACGCAGCAAAAATAGCGTCTTTGTTTATATGCGAGGTTTCATTCTACGATGCGAAAAACTCGTTTGCATGTCATATTCATTCTACATTGCAGGAATCTTGGGATCAACAAAACAATAATAAATTACACTCTATCAGGTCCACAATTACATTATGGATTGCTCATCCAGTGCGTGAGCTCGAGGTCAAATTGATTAGACTCTGCATTGGTCACACTCGCTTAACGCACAGGTATCTTTTATTAAGTGATCGATTCCTTTTCGCTCTAGTTGCCAGGTTCTTTAACAGTTTTTCATATTTTAATTAAATATCCTGATTTTAATATTTATAATTTAATTGCTCATTACTAGACATGCGAACGTTGTTAAGAGAAAATCCTCACAAAAATATTCTTAAGTTTTTAAAAGCAACTAATTGAGTTTTATCGCCTCATATAAACCTATATTAATTGTTGCCAGATACTTCACGGCATTGCTCTATAATTTCATCTTTGCACTTCATGCATCTTTGGTTCTATTAAATACGTTTTGAACTTTTTATACGATTTTAGCTTTCTGGTTAGACCATATGTGTAGCGCAGTACAGCCGTTTTTGGCTGTTGTACCATTAAACAATCTAATCCCATTGCTGTTTTGATATTCATACGAGGTCATTCAGATAATTTTCTGGCCTCATTGATCCTGACATGTGCAATATCATAATTACAATCTCTTGATGTATTTGGTTCAAAATGTAATACAGATCTAACTTTAAGTACGAAATTTGAGTGTCAAATTTTAATCATTTAGTTCATTATGAATCGTAATAATCATATTGACTATATAATGTAATTGTTCTTTGTGATTCGTAATTACCATATTGGTTATATAATGTAATTATCAAATTAATCAGACAGATTTTGGAAATTCGATGTAAAGTGCATTTACCAGATTCCTTATTATCATATTCACGATTAAGAAATTTGGCATACAATTTTTAAATGTATTTTCCTGACTCAAAGAGGTCCGAGATATGGTACTTTGTCAATGGAAATTTCTCATATGGAAATTTTGTTAATTTTTTCAGTTATCAGCAATTTATTTTCATATGTACGAAAATTAGAATCTCATGTTTGCTCCTTTATTTGTGTGCATCCATATACTTACTACTGTATTAACATCTATTTTAAAAAAATTCTTACAGTCGATCTAGAAATCCAACCCAGAGTTTTGAAAATGATTTATTTTTTACTGATATTGGTATTCTACTCTTTAAAAAATCGTTTGTATCATTTTTCATTAATACTGTTAGTAAATTCAAATTCTAGTTTCATATAGTTTGCTAGTTTAAGGCAACCGACAAGGTTCGGAGAGGAATTTTTCAAAACAATAAATATTTTAATATTCATATGATGATTTTTATTAACATAAGGACAAAAGAATGAATAGAAGCGAAATTATTAAATATATATTTAGCTTTTGCAGAAAAAGCATGTTTTGATGTAAATTTTAGCATTTATTTGCGAAAACTAAGATTACTCTAAAGGAAAAAAAATTTTAAAGTTCTTTATTTTTCTGTAACATTACATGTATAACATATCTTAAAGTGTAACTTACTTTTATCTAAAAATTATATTAAAACATAAAATTTTGTGAATAGTATTTGAAATTATCTATTAAATTTATTTCAACAATATATTAAACAGCCCTAAATTCCTGTAGAGCATTCAATATCGAATTCATGGTCCTTCACATCCTGCATAATATAACGATTGTTAATTATAAATTTCATTCAGATTTCATGATTATTTGAGATATAACGGTAGTCGTACAGCAATAGTATGAAAAAACATATTCAGCAATAGTATGAAAAACATGATGTATTTAAAGTTTTAAAATGCTTGCCCATAAACATATCTTACAAGTCAATAGTTAACAATTTGACTTTTAATTGACATAGAAATAAAATAAAGATATCACTGGAAAGAATAGGAACGTATCTATTTTTTGAAAGAGCAACAATAAAAAAGTAAAAAGTAAATTTTCATTCAAATTCATGTTTCCAATTTATTCAGATCCCTTAAACATGACATATTATTAAAAATGATTATGATGAAAAATGATTTATTATGAAAAGATCATTGTAATATAAATTTAGTGAATGTGTCCTTTGCATACTTTCTATAGCATTTATTCTTACGATGTTTATTATATTAACTAGATTCTTATCTTCTCTACAAAAAAGTATTAAACGACATTGCACTAAAAGTGCTAATAACTACTTCGAAAAAAATTAAGTTTCTGGAGCCTTTTCAGACATTGCTTAATGCCAAAAAAAAAAAAAAAAAAAAAAAAAAACGGCTGAAAAAATTTTAAGTTTCCATTATGCTGGATCATATCAATATATTCAAAGGTTAAAAAGAATAAAGAATAAAATTCATATAAAATTGATAGAGAATTTCAAACAAGGTCCTAACTTTAGTAGCAAGTTTCAATAAATGCTATGCTCCAAGGTGATTCTTAATAAACCGGCACTGCAGTGCAGTTGTGTATTTCAATCACACTAGAGCTACAGAGACTCATTTTCAGAAAATGGAAATGATTTCATATTGCGACACCATCCCACAAATTTGTATTCTAACCATATTAAGCTACAATTACTAAGTATGCAATTCTTTATATTGGCAAGATTGTCTGGATATGAATGTATTAGCAATTTATTTTTGGTTAATCTTGACCGATTAAATAAAGTCAAATAATTCTGTGCTGCAAATTGAACTTGCCATTTCCTAAGTCCATATGCTGTGAATCGGAGAAAAGAAAAGAGTATTGAAACAAATCTCTTTCTCTGGTTTATTTTGATAGTTAATATAAATTTTTCAGAAGAAATAAAATACGCCCAATTGAACAAAACATAAGCGAATTTACAAGGAGAGGAATCGTTTCATTTTATTAAAGGCCATGCCTGACAGCGATTTGAGAGGCGTATTAGTTTGATGTTTTATCACCTTTTTCTTTTGTTATTGAAAAGTTCAGATTTTTAATCTTTAATTAGTATGTCAAATTTTCCACCTCCTGCGTCTGCCCTCGGAGGAAGAGACCCCTTTGAAACTGGAACCACCAAACGAATGAGGGATAGGATGGGAAGAGAAAAGAAAACCGAAATGGGCGATAAAAAGAAAAAGGAAAAGAAAAAAATTGAAACTAAGGGAAGGTAATATAATAATATATATAGATAAATTAAAATTAAATCTTTGGAAATAATACAATTTTCTAGTATTTGATGAGTTCACTTACATGTTACTACGCTTATTTTGGCTTTGAGAGCTGAGAATTTCTTCTTTATTTGGTTTGTTCATTCTTCCATTTTGTTTTAGAATTTTTTTTAAAAAGAGAACTTCTCTATGCTGTTATGTAAACACAAATCGTACGTGGTGTATTGTTTGTTGACAAAGATAAAATTGTCTGTGGGCGGATTTGTTATTCTTTCACATTTATATGTTTATTTTTATACGTTATGCTCGTGATGCATTATGGGTAATAAATAAATGAATGGCAGCAGAATATTAAATTGATACATGTGAGTAGAAATGTGATTTTCATTTTTGTAAAGTTATATACGGTGTTATAGTTCGTATTGCTCTAAGATATTTATAATCGTGTAAATAAAAGTTAACCCTTTATTATAATATTGCTTTCAAAATTACTAATTGTATAATATTTTTAATAAAGCTTCTTTTTAAAATTATCTCTTAAGAAGAAACTTAATTTCTTCATTTTATTGTCGCTTACCTATGTAACACATCTTTTAAATTCAGTATTTAATATTTTTTTCGTAATACAGTGCAGTGCTGGAAAATTGTTATTTATAGGTTAATTTTTTTTTATTGTAGAGAATAATACTTTAATATGTTATTTACGAATAACATATTAAGAATAAAATTTGTATCTAAATATTCTTTTGAAATCATTTCTGTCGATAAAAATTTGCATTCTTCGAAGAATTTTTTTAAATATCATTTTTAAATCTTTCAGTAATAAGAATTTGTGCGGTAATTTTTATTTCAGTTATATTTAGTAGGTGATTATTTTATTTATTATTATTTTATGAAATTCATTCATTTAAAGCCATATTATTATCAGTGAAAGTTCCTTTTCTATCTTCAGTATGCCCAAAAATATTTGGCATACTTTTAGTATCTTTTGTTCACAGTTACTGATTAAACTTTGCTTTGTTTGCTCCTTATCTTATATATATATTCTGATCACTAAAGAACTTAAAGTTTGTAGTTTTTTAAAAACCATTTTGAATTTTGAAATTAAAAAGAGGGAATATTGTAATTAAAAATGTAATATTAATGTAAGCCCATTGTATTTTCTAAGGTGAGAAATTTCAAGCATTTGCAGAAATTTATTAAATTACAAATAATTAATGGAAATTTTAAAAAATTAGCCTAAATCATATTTTCTGCTATTTATTTTGTTTATTTTTATCCTTTTTATATAAAGTTAATTTGTCATTATTAAATATCATGTTTCTACAGTTGGTGGTTAAGTTCTTGCATACAGCCGAGCACCCCACTACCACTGAACGTAGCAGTATCGACAGGATTTGGTTGTTGGTTAAGTTGTTAGTCTTATGAAAGCTATATAATGTATAAGAATGCCCAATTAAATAAACCTTGTAGTAATTTGATTGAAATTAGGAACTACTTTGATATACACCCCCAAATTGGAAATTTGGCGACTTTTTTTTCTTGCCAAACAAAATACCTGCTTTTGGCGCCTTTTTTTTCTTGCCAAGATGGATTCTCGCGAAACACAAATAATTAATCCTACCTAAAACGCAACCCTAAAAAGTCCGTAGGGAGTACCAGATTTGGCGCGTAATTTTTGGGGGTGTATATCAAAGTTGTACCTGAAATTATTTGTAATAAATAATGCATTTGAAATATAAACTGAATAAAGGATATTGTTCATTTTTGTGATGATTTTTCAATGATGTTAATAACTACAAAAAAAATATTACATCTTTTACTGCTTCTTGTTTGTATAGCTTTCTATATGCTGTTAATAGAGTTGTGACTAAATATTATAATTCATTTTATTTTCAAAAATTAGGATTTCAGATTTTCTAAGGCATTTTGCCACGAAAATACAATTATCTGATTTTTATATAGCGAAATGAGGGAACCACCAGTCTCTTTACAAGTTCCTACTGTTGAACCTATTTCACATTATGTTACTCTTGAAGGCCCTGCAAATGCTCTGGCCACAAACAAGGATGCCTCTCAAGTTGTTGTGGCTGGAAGAAATGGTACTGTAATTTTTCTAATGTTAAAATCTTAATTTTTTTTCTGAAAAAAATATCTAATTGTGTCTTTAATTATCAGTCCCAAGTATTATGACCCAAAAAACTTTTTCTTTATGTTGATTTCATTTTGTAGAAAATAACAAAACGAGATATAACTTTTAAAGTTTTTCCTCTAATGATATAAACTTCATTATTATTTCATGATCAATGAAATGGAGTGAAAACAAAGAACTATTGTATGCTGAAACAACTATGGACTACAACCTTTATTGTCTCATAATTGAGCAAATTTGCAGATAACCAACCAATATTATTGTAATAAATCTTATGAAATTAAATAGAAATAGCTTAGTTTCAAAGTTTAAAATATATTATTAATATATATTATATTATGTTAAATATATGTATTTATAAATACTTTGTAGTTTATATATATATATATATAATTGGTAATATATAAATTTTTAAAAACTCTCACAGTTAGGCGTTCAGAATCATTTTTGAGTTTCGAAATTCTAAACTTTTTTAATTATACATTTTTTTAAAGCATAGTTGTTCATTTTATTTTTCCATCCTCAATCAAAGTGAACTTATAGAGGGATGAAATTTTCATCCCTCTGTTGCAATTTACACTGTTGGGGCCGCGGTAGCCTGGTTGGTAGAGCGTCAGTCTCGTAACTGAAAGGTCGCGGGTTCTGTCGTTGTCTAGGCCAAAGACCGCCATGTTGGCTAATGGCAGCTGAGGCACGTTAAATATGTCGAGACTGCAAAGTCCTCCAAGTTCCCATAACAAAACGATACCTCTGGGGGTACTGAATCGGAGATGAGTCGGTCTCTGATTTGGATCTAAATTCCGACTTGCTGATGGATGAATGAGTGTATGAATGAATTCGACTACCTCCTAAAAAGGGTTGCGTCATGTGTGTGAGCTAGAATTCAGACTTCTGCCCTCTGGGTGCTCAGGGGTCTTTACCCTCAGAAGCTACTGCACCCCCTTTCCTTGATAAACACGGACGTGACAACAACAACACTGCTTTTCAGCTGTATGCTGCTTCTACTAACCTATCTTCATTTTAAAATCCATTAAATTATTGTGATTATAACAAAACAGGTCAAGCATTATGCACATATATAATATATAAAAAATCAACTGGAATCTTTATAAATAGTGTCACTTCCAACCAGGAGTCTTTTTTTTTAATAACAATGAGATCCATTGAAAATCGGAGGGTGATTCCTTTGTGTTAATTATTATAATTCTGATCATGTCTAACATCTAGTTATGCATTAATTTGTTCTTGCGAATTATTTTTCTTTGCTAATATTCTTTTATTTTCCAGTTTTTAAGATTTTCAACGTTGAGTCTACAAGATTTGTTGAAAAACTGAATCTCCGTACTGGAAAAAATGTTGATCTCAGTTATAGTTGTGCAGATGTGGTTTGGAATCCAGTGGATGGTGAGTATTAAATATTGACTTCAAATAAATCATACAGCATATATATATATATATATATAATATTGTATGAATTATTAGTTGAAGTTTAATTTGGGATAAATTGAGTTATCTTTTTTAAATTTTGTAGTTTATGTCAATAAACAAAGTAATTTTTTGTATTGATCATTATTTTTATGTAGTTGAAATCAATTCTTTATCTTATTTCCATAATATTTACCTTATAATTTATCAGATTTTTTTACTAGTATTTTCCTTAAGCTTTTGAAGCAAAAATCTTTTAATTGCACAAAGAGTAATAAAATTTTTATTTGCATTAATTTTTAAAGGTACTTCAAAAAAGGTGATGAAAAAACATTTAAAAATGTCCATCAGTTTACTAAATGTTTATATTGATATGACAGTCATTTTAAATTCTAAAGGATTATTACATTTAATTTCTAATATCTGTTAATGTTTGGTGCTGATTAACTAAATCTGATCATAGTGCCATTTGATCCATAAACTTAACTAAACTGGTATCTATTATTTTGATAATAATTTTTCTATGTGTTTTTTATTCATTTGCTGAATTTCATATGTTGCTGCCACTGTGGGACTAAATTTCTTCTAATGTCTTTGATTTATTTCTCATGTTGGGAGATTCAGAACGGAACAATCATTTAGTGTACTTATTTTATTTTGCATTTCGTTAAAATCAATATTTACTTGATTAATCCATAAAAAAATGTAACATTTTCTTTTTAAGACTTCCATAATTTGACATGTTTAATTTGATTTTAATTTGGGCCGACAGATAATTAGACATATAGTACATTACGGGCTTAAGGTACATGTATATAAGGACATGAGTGAATTAAATCACAGTAAAAACTTGAACCTTAAAAATATATTGATGAAGTAGCCAATAAAAGACCAGTTACATGAAGTATTTAATTAACAATGGAAAGTCACATGCATTTAACTGATAAATTTAAACAGCAGTAAGATTGGTGAACCAGCTAGTTACCAAAGGTGGCTAATCAGTAATATTTTAATTTTTAAGGATGGATATTTAAGGTTAATATTTTTAAATTAAAGGTTGAATTTATTGAACATTGGAAGCAAATTTTGAAAAAAGATGAGATTTTTACTATGTCAAATAAAGTGTTCTTTTTGCCTATACTGGATTGAAATGAAATCATTATTAGCTTTTTAACTAATTATTATTTGTTTGAAAGAAAACTTAAATGTATTTAATAGGCTATTTCTCTCATACTCATAATCATTTTATTTTTTCCCTTGTGAAATCATTTACAGTTTAGTAAAAGTTCTAGCTCTTATGAAAACAAAATAATATGTATCGGAATTTCAATACATATTGCATATAATACATTCTTTTATTTTAGATGCAGTTCTAGCAACTGCAGCTACAAATGGCTCGGTTGTTACATGGAACCTCAGTTCATCATATAAGCAAGGTTAGCTTATTATTATTAATTCTAAATATTTTTAAATTAATTTTGTTCATGTGTTTTCTATAATAATGGCATATTTTTCTATTTAAAAGCTTTTGGCGGGGGGGAGAAAATGTGTTTTTTCTATTTGTAAAATGTGCATAAATTAAAGCTTCCATGCAAATAAGCATTTATATCACACATCGTTATTAACCCTTTTACAGTTTCATTTTTTTCCAGAAATCGATTTAATAAAATGTCACATTTTTATTGCATTTCATTTGCTAAAATTCATTTCATTATAGTATGGGGGTAAAACCGTACTTTTAAACCAACAGAAAAGAAAACATAGTAGACTGCAAACTGTCATTTACTGGACAACAATTGCCATCTATATGAATAATTTGTTGCTAAAAATAGAAAAAATATGCAAAAAACCGTAAAAGCAAAATGGAAATCAAATTGCCTGTACTGCATACAGGCAATTTGAGTAAAGGTCTGATAGTCGTGCCCATATAGCATATAGGCAAAACAGGGAAGGGGTTAACTGTGAAATTCAAAATCTATGTGCCAAAAAATTTCAATTTATTTATAAAATTGTTATCTATCTGATAAGTTCTTATTAATTTAGTAGGGGCATGTATAGCCATGTATATAACATGCCATTATAGTGCTAGAGGTTGATGCTAAATTAAATGTTGCCAATTATTGTAGGCAGACTTTTCCTGGACATAAAAAGAAACTGCAGTGTGCATTTGATTGGGTTTTTAATGATATTTGCTTAAATTAATGATGCTAAATATATCTTTTGACATGTTTTTATTAATTTTATTTCTTTATAGCCTAATTTAATGTGCATTTCATTATTTGTTCAAATTATATCGATTTTTTTGGTATTTATGAATTATTTTTCAATTGAAATTTGTTTACTAGGTTATATATATATATATATATATATATATATATATATATTTTCTTTCATAGAAATGAAATTTCAGGACCATAAAAGAACTGTTAATAAAGTCTGTTTCCATACTACTGAACCTCATTTTTTATTGAGTGGCTCTCAAGATGGTACTATGAAACTATTTGATTTACGAAAAAAAGAGGCAACAAGTACTTTTTATAGGTAAAATAATTTAATTTTACAAGTACTTTTTATAGGTCTGACACATTTTAATATGAATAATAGTTTTAACATAATTAATTAATCACAAATTTTTATAAATGAACCCTTTTTAGTTCATTTGCTTTATAAAAAAATCTTTTTTTCTCTCTCTCTCTCTCAAAAAAAAAAAAAATAATAATCTGCTTACTGATTAGTTATGGCTTCTATTGTAAGTGATACATTTTACTATTTTTAAATAATGCTATAAAGTACTCCTTGGTATTTATGTATAAACATGTTTTAATGTACATCAAAGTTTATTTTTTAATGTGTATATATATATTGTATTTTTATCAGGAAAATTTTTGGTATGACCCCAAAATACAAAATTGAAAGCTTAATAAGTTAAAAATGATTTAGTAACTAAATTTAAATATTATTTTTAAAGTCAGACTAAATTTTTGTGTTTATCTCTTTCACCGAAATGTATAGAATCTCGAAGACATTCTTCTTCAGTATTTTCATAACTTTTTTAGATTGCTTAGTCGCAGTTTACAGAGCCATGATATAGATGAATTAAACTTTAAAAAGTCTAAATGCTGTATTGATTAATTTTATGCTTTTTTTTATATCTTTATGCTATAAAAATTTTTGACTTTGATTTATAGTTATTAGATTTTAGTTTCAATCTTCATTTAAATTTATTATGACTCATTAGCATTCATTTTTCATTTTCAAAGCCAATCAGAAAGTGTTAGAGATGTACAGTTTTGTCCCCATCATTACTTTTCATTTGCTGCTGTTCAAGAGAGTGGCTATGTTCAGTTATGGGATCTTCGAAGAACTGATCGCTTTGAGCGTCAATTTGCTGCTCACAGTGGTCCTGTATTTACTTGTGACTGGCATCCAGAAGAGAAATTTATGTTTGCAACAGCTGGAAGGGATAAAACAATCAAGGTATATCTTTGTTTTTTTAAAAAAAATTTGGATTTATCTTTCATCATCCATATTGCTTACCTTCAAATACCCATACAAAATCTTTCTGATTTCTATTATTTCTTATTTGAAAACTGAATTTATATGCTTCATATTAGTTCTGATAGCAATCTTGAAATGCATGCATCAAAAATCTTGTGTTTCCTTGAAAAGTAAGTGTTGCTCATTTACCTGCATTTTTCTGAAGGTATTCTGTATTTAACTTGTAATGATACCCCTGTGGTTGACATTCTTTGTGTTTATAACTTTTGTACTCTCTATCCTAACTCAAATCTTTTAAACATTTCAGATATGGGATACAAGTTACAAGGAAAATTTGGAGCACTGCATACAAACCATTGCATCTGTATCTAGGGTTAAGTGGAGGCCTAACAAAAAACATCACATTGCTAGTAGTTCATTGGTTGTTGATTTCACTGTTAATGTTTGGGATGTAAGGCGGCCATATGTACCCTTTGCATCTTTCTGTGAACATAAGGATGTTGCTACAGGTAAAATTAATTTTTTTCCCATAAAGACAATTTTTAAATTTATGTAATAAATATGATACATGATTATGAAATATTTGTAAATTATCATACTATTATATGAGTTTTATTTAATGTTCTTTTGTGTTTGTCTTCTAATTCAACCATAAATTTCCCAAAAAATGACATTTATTGAAATAACTATTCTGGAAAACTTTAAGCAGATTAAAAAATTTTTTACAATTGGGGCTATTGAAGCATTTATGTTATTGCATGGAGACATTAAATAAATCCGAGAAAACTTTAAAAATAGTTGCCATTAACAGTATTTTTAATCGAATTCAACAATAATTACTATTCCCCTCTGTTTCCTGTACGTTTTGCTTTTTTTTATTCCTTAGATATGCTATTATTTAATGACTTTTTAAATTAATATTTCATTTCATTTTTAACTATTGGTTTTGTTAGCTTTTTTTAAATCTGTTTTATTTGCATGAAATCTTTTACTTTAAAAATATAAATTTAGCATGAAAGTATATATTTTTATTTAATAAAGTTTATGATGATAAATAAGAGTAAAGACATATATATAACAGTAAAATTATTTTACACCTTGTAATCTTTGTATAAAAATGTGCATGCTTTCCCAATTTATATGATGATTTTTCAAATATGTTTACTGTTCCCTTAAGCCAGTGGTTTCCATCTCTTAGAAATATGTGGACCACTAAGTTTGAAATTGAACCTTGAACATAAAAACGTCTGGTGGGGGAGGGGGGGATCATGGATTTCCTCTAATACATTTTTTGACAATTTAGCCTCATGGGGGCTATAAAATGCTCTCTTGAAGAATCCATGTATTTTCTGATTATTCATTATAAATATTTGTCACATTAACGCAAACATAGATTATGAAAAATAATTTTATCTTATTTTAATAATAATCATTTCAAATGTTTTAAGGAATTTTTTTACTCCCATACTCGTACATTGGTGTGTCATACTTAAATATACATTTGCTCAAACATTTTTTTTATGAAATCTTAATTCATCATTTTATAGTCATTGGATATGTTCAGTCTCATTCAATGAATACATTTTCAAAATCTCCATTTATTTTCAGCTGTTTCTTATGTGTGATTGAGCACTCTCGTGGACCACTGATTGGGAACCATTGCCTTAAGCTAATAATATAACCTTTTATTTAAACTAGATTTCTAATCTTGTATTGCATTTTAGTTTGTAATTCATCAACAGGTTTTGCTTGGAGGACTCATGATCTTCTGCTTACAACTAGCAAAGACTGCACTTTATATCAGCACACATTTAAAGATGCGTCTCGACTAGCTGATCGGGCAAATCCTGTTGGTTTGGATATTAATCCACGTGGCGATATGTCCTATGCTTACAATCAGAATATTTTCAAAGACTGCACTGTTAACATCAAAGGACCAACTCAAGCTCCAAGATTATTAAACATTGGAAGGAAATTACCATCAATGCAAGAAAGATTTCGATCATCTTTAAGTGCATTAACAGTTTTGATTAATGGGCATGAGGCAGGTATAAATTTTTCTTATCGGGTGACTGAGGTCAGTCTTGCATGTTAGTTTGCATGCCACTGTAAGTTTCTTTTGGTGTGTTGCCTATTTTTAAAAATTCTATTACTTTTATATGCCTTGCTTTCTTCCTGAGAAACACTTATGATTATATAAAAAGAAATTTTTCTTTGAATTATTGATCATTCATTTTTTTATACTCATTCTATATAATTTTGGCATAGTGTGTTTAGGTATTTTACTAAAAGTAATTTAATGCTTTTTGAATTTAACAGGAGAAAAAAATCCTTTTTGCTTATTGATTCTTTTTATTAATATTTAGTATCATTTATTTGATTTTTTTTTCTGTGATATTAGACTGTTAAGGGAGCATGGGACTATTTTCTTTATAATACCTAATTTACTTCTTAAATCCATTCCTCTTTTGAATTCTGATGTTAATTTTCTTATTTACAAATAATCCTTTTATACTGGTGTTTCTGCTTCTTAATAATATGCTCATATAGATGTATTTGAAAAGTATGTGGGTGTTAAATTAATATTAAGTTGAAATATTAAAATTTATTTAGTAAATTGATATTCTGAACAATTATCTGCTGACCAGTTATATCAAGTGAGCATATATGAATTCTAAATAAAATTCCATTAAGTAGATGAAAGCAATTTCATTAAGAAGTTTTCCTTTCTTGTTAGTGTACTGTTTTTGTATTATGGTGATATAATTACTCATTTAATTAAATTATTAAAGTATCCAATTGAATCAGAATTTCAAAATAACTTCTTTTTTTTTTTTACAAAATATAAAGTTAAATATACTTTTTTACATATTATTTCTTAAAATTTCCATGAAAAGTATGAGACTTTGGTAACCTTTGTATATCCAATTTTCTTTCCTCCTATAGTCTTTAAAGATGGACTGGTTTATTGAAACTGCAAAAAGATACTCACTTCATGGCAAATCTTTACCTGATCTCTGTGAGCATAACGCAAATGTAGCATCTCAGCTGAATCGTCCTCAAGTAGCTCAGACTTGGCTGATACTGAAATTGCTATACACGTCAGGATCAATACTCATGTCTGAGTATTCTCACATGATGGCACAAGATAAGTTACCAGATGATAAAGGTAAATGTTAAGATTTTTTGCCCTTTGATAATGTTTTACTTCTTTAATGTTTTTGTTTACAGATGTTAATTTGAGAATTTAATAAGACATTTTAGTGTTATGATACAATACATTTTTCTATTCAGTCTTCATTGACAGAATTGGATAGTTTGTATTAATTACCCAGTATTTCTATTTTTGTAATACATCCTACCTTGTCCTTTTCTTTCCACTGTGTGCCATAGTTAAATATCCATCCATATCCACTGTGTGCCATAGTTAAATATCCATCCATATCCACTGTGTGCCATAGTTAAATATCCGTGGTTAAAAATGTTATAATTGTATATACTTTCATTCAAATATATTAGTTAATATTTTTATTTTTTAAAATTTGCTGCTTTTTAAAATGTTGTATAAAAAAATTACTAATAAGTACTGAAAATAATTAAGTCACTTTTGAAGTGATAAGAAACATAGGAAAAAAGTTCTTGAAATTTATTTTTTGCATTACATTTTTTTCTTGCAATAAATAGATATGAATTATAATGTGCTGATAAACTAAAATATTAATTTTTTTTCTTTAAAGCTCAAATCTCTCTTTAGAATGAATGACTGATTATTATTTTTATTATATTTACTACTAGCTGCTTTTGGTGATCAATTGGTTTGCTGGGAAAACTTCTGCATAACTTAATGTTTCATGATTCCTCCAAGAAAATGTCCCTGAGGATCAGTTTATAATATACATTAAAGATATGTTATTAACCTGATATCCATCTAATTCATTGAAAATCCTTAATAGTTTCCAATTAAAAATGTAGTTTTGAGAAAAATGTGAAGAATTTTTGGGTGTTATAATTGTGCTTTTTTTTAATTGGCTGCTAGTTTGTTGGGAATATTGATTATATTTAATTCAGTTGAATGTTTTAGATATAACTTCATGTCAAAGATTCCTTATTAAACATGGAAGTCATGTTATTTTAATTACCTTATGCATTTATTGCATATATGAACCTCTCTAATGCAGATTAGTCCCATAACATCACAGGACTATAAAAAATGTAAATGTATAGATTATCTATCTCTGAAATTGCACAAACTCTGCTTTTTTGTTTGTCTCTTGAAACTACTCAGATGTTGAGCAGAATCTTACTTTTTTTAGCTATCAGTGATTGAATATTTAATTAAATAATCAAAATGTTAGTTTGTATTTCAGGGCAACAATGTAATCTGATTTTGGAACTGAGGAAGAAAGATTGGTTTCATTGATTGAGTATTTGATTAATCAATGTAAATAATTTGAATTAAGGTAATTTCTCAAAATTCAGGGGGAAATTTGCATTACTGTTTTTGTAAAAAAGAAAGAATTTAATAAAAAAATTCAAGTAAATTTATCAAAATTCATTTTATTTTGGAAGTTATTAAAATTCTAATGAATTTTTTTTAAAATAAAAAACTCCAAGTTGTACATTTATATCCATGATATATATGTGTAGCTGTACAGGTCTGATCTGTAAAGTACTTGTATATATACATATCTTTGTAGAGATTTTAGATTTGTTTTTACAATTGATTAAAAGGTTTCATTCAAGGTATTGTATTTCATTTCTCCTATATTATATTGGGTCATGTTTAAGGTAGTCTAATTGTGATTATTACTCAGTGTTTTGTCTTTTCAGTAAATGATTTAAAATTTGATGGCTATTATGCTGATTAATGAGGGAAAAACTGAGATTCATTAAAACGTGCTTTCAGTTTGTGGAATTCATGAAGGAATTCTGTACTTAGATCTTTTATCAAGAAACTAAATGACTATTTCAAATATTTACACTCAAAAATTCAGAAACTGAAAAAAAAATCAAACAGAATTAGCAAAACTTAAAGATATTGTTTTCTTAATACAATAATTCAAAGTCCCACACATATTTGGTTGCTTTGCAAAAGTTATTGTTGGGTTGGAATGCTTTGTCACATTTATTATATAGCCATGACCTTGTGCCTTCAGATTTTTAATTTCATTCTGTACAGATTTCAATTTGCTAACATTTTTAATGATGATGTAAAATTTCATTTAATTCAGTTTTAAGAACATGGAAAATTCACATTGATTGAAAGATGTCCAAAGGTCAACAAAATTTGCAATATGTAATTTAATAAATTATATTTTGTATAAAGTTTTGAATTTTACAATCATTCATTTGCTGACCCAATATTTAAAAATTTTAATTATTATTTTAGTTCCTTACACTGTATTGGAAACATCTCAAGACAGTATAGTAAAACATTCTGTACGCATCAACAATGGAACCACATATCGCAACCATCACAATAGCAGCAAATCAGGAAGTCGTCATGTGAGTGGTGGCAGCCATGTTGCTGGTGAGAAAGGAACTGCTGAAAACCTTGAGGATGATTCAGATTCTGGAAACACAGAGCATGAAAATACCATAACCTATTTCTCCAGTGAATTTGTTCAAGGTGATTTCTACTTTGGGGATGGCGAGGCTGATTATTTTCGTGTATTGGACTTCACTCAGATGTCGACAATGCCAACTGAAGAAGATTGGACTTTACCAAGGGAAGCCTTCAATTTGCGCCATCCTTTAGGTGATGGTTCACCACCTCCAGAAATTGCAAACATACCCAATTCTCCTCTCTGTGCTGCAGAAGAATTGTCTGATCGTGATTTTGGAGGTAATGAAGAAGAGGAGCAGAACATGATGTTGGCTCTGTGCAGTACACCAAAATTTCCTGCTTGGGATTTTACTGGCCATGTTGCTGATATGTTGCAGTTTTATGCAGAACAGGTAATGTTGCTTTGACTTCAAGCACTGATGACTTCATCTATTTTAAATGAATAATAAAATGTCTAAGCATCCTCAGGACAAAATATTTGTATCATATTAATGTAAGATGTTTAATATTCATTGTTATCTCAAATTTTGCCTTCTCGTGTAATAATTTTATCAGTTAACTGTTTGAAAAGAAAGTGCAGTTTAATATATATATGTATTATTTTTCTTGTATTTTCTAGAATTATGCATATTAATATTAGCAGTTACATCTTGCAAAATTAATTTAATGTATTTATGAAAATTAAACTTTTTTTTGTTTGGTTACAGAAAATAATAAAGTCAGCATTGTATTTAATTTGCATTAGAAGTAATTCATTGATGTTAAAGATAAAAACTGATTCAAGATGATCTATTATGTAATGTATACACTGACATTCATGTCATTCCAGTTCTGCTTTCAATATAAATTTCTGAATTACATTTTAAAAATTAGAAAATAAATAAGTCTTTGATGTCTTAACTTATTATCTTGCAACTTTTAAACACAGACAAAGTAAATGTATTTTATATAAGCTTGATAAATGCTGCTGAAAAAAGAAAATGCATACTGAATAAAAATATATTTTTTAAATCGGGGAAAAAAAATTCCTGAGCTATGAATAAATTGATCAAATAGTAGTTTTCATTTATTTGTTTCTATGTGTCATATCATTTATATTTTTGTTTGTACAATTATTCTTTAGGGAGATGTGCAAATGGCTGTTTCTGTCCTACTTGTTCTGGGTGATAAAGTAAAAAATGTTGTAAAAGAGAGCTTACAAGAACAGTGGTTTCATTCGTACTTAGGTGAGTTCTTATTCTGATTTTTGATGAAATCATAATTATTTTAAATATTACATCAACAGTTTTTTTTATGATGAATTATTTGTGCTATTTAAGGTATACTTAGAATCTGTAATATAAAAAAAAGGAAAATTGTACAACAATAGATATTACACTCTGCTGCTGCAAGAATGACTTGTATATAAACTTTGTTGAATTTTTTTAAATGCATAAATTTGTGGATTAACTTAATTTGATACATTATGTACATTTTTGACAATCTGATGCTTTTTTAAAAGGCATTTTTAGAAAAAAATACAAGCATATTTCCATATTTTTGTAATTAAAAAAATATTGAAGTATGATTTATCCCATTCCTTTCCAACTGCATTGTCATTTTCCTATACCAAATAAACATTTCCTTCTGAGATGTTACTGAGTTTTGCATTTCGTAAAGTACTGTGCTGTTTATAAATGTTAGGGACTACATAACTTTTAGTGATTCTTTATAAAATGAATTTTGTTTTTGTGACCTTAAAATTTTAAAATAAAAAGGAGCATAAAAAATAAATTAATGATGAATAATTAATGTAAGGCAACTTTTTCTGAAATGACTTGAAATGGTTCCCTTCCCCCACACCGATATTATTTATGGCTGTTGAACAATCTAAAAGAAAATGGCATGTGGATATTTCATCAACTTATACTTTATTTTTTATGGTCCTATTTCAAGACATGAACTATGATTTTAGGAATCCCTATTTTGGAATATAACACAGGTAGATAGGAAGAAAGGAAGAGAGAAGAATCCTTTAAATATTAGCATTAGTATCAAATAAAAAATATTCATCTTTTTTTGTGAATACAAAAGAAATATTGATTTTTTTTAAATACTTTATGTAATGCTAGTAAATGACATTAAGTACTGCTTATTTAGATTTTACTGTAAAACCCATTTTAAGTAAAAATCAAAATTTTCCTGCATGTATCTATATTATAATCCTACACTTCAAATTTTTCAAAATTATTCTGTTTCAGTTACATACATCTTTATTTCTAAAGTAAAAAATGCAGTGAAAATATTTTTAAAAAAAATTAATATAAAATGCATATACTTCATATAAAAAATTGTAATTATTTTATTTACAAAGCATTAAACTGTACAAGATTAATTAAATTGGCAAAAGTGCAACTATCCATATGCTCTTTAAATGATTAAAAGGTGCAGCATCCTCAAAATTACAATGCAGGAACATAACTTCATTGACTCCATTGAATGAGTTTTGGAAATAAAAGAGGATGTCTTAAATTAATACATTATAAAAAATTGATCTTAAATCAGTTTTTTTAATATCTATAATTACAATAAGAGTATTTAAATAACACATTTCATACTTCTAAAGAAAATCATTGTAGTTTTTTGATTAATGCTGTTATTGTTCAGGAATATTAAAACAAATATTATTTTATTCTTACTTGAGAATCTGTTAGATTTCTATTTTTCTCTTAGGGGAAAAAATAGAATAAAAATAGTAAAATACTGAAATATGATATTCCAGATTTTAAGTGTTTTTGTGAGAAATTTTTTATTGTGCAATTTAAATTTTGATTACCAAGAGTTAATGCTGAAACCTTATTGTTAGTCATTATTAATTTCATTCATTAGTGTTTGTTAAATGATACCATATAAAATACTTTTATAAAAGTAGATTGAGTTTCTGTCCATAATCTGTCTACAGAAATATTTTCAATGTGATTAGAACTAAAAGTAGATGGTAGGAAGTCTAAATATGTGAATTTTTTTCTTTGATTCTCATTTAAAAGCATTTTTTATATAGTTTCGATAACCCATGGTCTTTATATCTTGCTTATTTTTTTCAATATGTTAAATCCTATTAATAAAAAAGTATGTTCAGACATGATAATATGCTTAATATGATTATTTAATTTTTAATTCCGTATTGTTATCTAGCACTGCATGAACATAGAAGCCCGTTATAACAGTACTTTAAAATAAATAAAATAATTTCTTGTTTATGATTACTATAATCCTTTTTGTTTCAATGTATTATATATATATATAGTATTTTAAAATTTCGCATATTACAAGCATCATGCATATATGTATTAATATTTTATTTATTTTGCAGAATTATTGAGTCATTTTAAGCTGTGGAACATCTCTAATGAAGTGATAGCTTTGAGTAGTCTTCCTGCCATAAATTCTATGAACCAGCAATCAACAATTGTGCATACACTTTGTGGGAATTGCAATAAATATTTGAACTCAGTAGGATGGTTTTGTAATACTTGTAAAGAAATGTCTGTTTGTGTTATTTGGTAAGTTATTATCATTTCAAGAATTTTAAATAAATTTTTATAAAAGTAATAAAGTTAGAAGCAATAATGTTTTACTGCAATTATTTACTTTGTGCTGCAATTATTGCTTAATAAGATAATTCCTTAATTTCTAAGCAATTCTTTTTCTTATAATTCATCTTTGGGTCCTTGCACCATGTATTCTTTGTCATTAATTTCCTAAAAATGCCATATAATACAAATGTCTCTTATAAAGCAAGACCTAATAATATGCTTTCAGTAATAAAATAGATTTGTTAGTTTCTTGTTTTCAGTTGAAATCTGTATATATTTTTGAACAGTGCAAAACTTTTTTAAATTTCTCATTCAAAAAACACATTTATGTAAATTGGGCTTTTTTGAGTAAAATGTTTAATTTATTCACACTTCCTAAATTATATTAGCATATTCATTATTCATTTTAATAAAAAATAAATATTGGGAGATGCCTCTAATTTTTTATTCCATAATGAAATTTTTTTTTAATCGTATTAGGAGGCTAAAGGATTTTTTCCTAGTGTTTGAATATTTTATCCTGCTCTTTTAATTCGTTCTCAATATCCATGCTGTATAAGGTATATTTTTAAATAATGCAGATTTTTTTCTCTTCTTTCCCAGTCATCAAATTGTACGAGGTGTATATGTATGGTGTCAAGGTTGTGCCCATGGTGGTCATTTGCAGCATTTACAAGAATGGTTTAAAGAAACTCCTGAATGTCCTACTGGATGTGGTCACTTATGTGAATTTACATAGCATAAAAGTGATAGTTAATGTAAATTTGTAAATATATTTTGGTACTGAATGACTACAGAATGTTCCTATGATTTACAAATCTTCTTAATTGTATCAGAATTTGTATGCTGTGATGAAATTTAATATCTAGATTTAATTTTGACATAAAATGAATTATGTTGTTAATATTTTTTTGCATACATTTGTCTAGCATTGATAAACCATTTTCATTTACGTATTTTTAATTAGAGCAGTGTTTTATGTGCACTGGTTCATTTAACTTCTCATTAATTTTAATTCAAAATGGTTTTTACATCTAATTAGTATGAATCTACTATAATAGGACTTAAATTGCAAACTTAGAAGGTTGTCTTATCTTGTTAAATTCATTTTTATGTTTGACTGATATTATAAATTTCTGATCTCATTTTTTAATCTTTTGAAATATCAATTTAACCACATGATTATACACTAGTTGCTTCATATCATTCTACATCAGCAACTAATAGACCAGTTTATCATGTAAAAAATTTGGGACTGAAAGTAATATTGATGTATAATATAAATTAAAGCCAGACTTATAAAATTTTAACTGAGTGTTCTTACTAGCAGCATTTTCTATTTCTTTTTTAAGGTGTTTGCTTTCACAAAATATTGAAATATCATGAGGTATGTGAAAATATTTCAAAAGAACTATTTTTATAGTATAAACCATTAATTAATTTTTATAATAATCAATTGTGGATATACTGTCGATTGCCCAGACCTTTTTTTTTTTTTTTTTTTTTTTTTTTTATGAGATTGCAGTGTCATTGGCTAATTTAGTTTTTACTTGAAACAGTTATTAAGTTTATTTTAATCGTTTGTAAGTGATAATATTCTATTTCTTGACATGGATAAAGCAAAGCTTCTTGTAGAATCAGATCCATTATAACTGCTCTGAAACAGAGATTAAATTTTTAGATGTAGTAAATCCTTTCTTGTAAGGCCTTAAATTTAATGAAACATGAAGAAAACTTTTACATTCTTTTAACTTTATTTTTACGATTAATACTCTTGCCTTTGATCTTTAGCTACAATTAAACAAAATTATTAAATATACTATATGAACTTAATTATAGCAAAATTATATCTGCAATAGTTCTATCTGAAATAGAACCAAAACAAAACTTCATTATATTTAACTATTATCTTCCAGCCTTGGAGGTTGTTATCTTTGCTAATAATGGATTTGAAAGCTGTACATGATTTTTGAATAATCTGCTATGAACTGTTGGATTTTGTTATTTGCAAGAATTTGAATTTAGCTGAATACTGGAAGAGGAATTTTTTTTGACTGGATTGTATTGGCAACTGAATGGATTTGGATACATAAATAAGTTGCCATAAAAAAAAGCTAAATATTATTTCTCAGGCAAATAAATTTATCTCATATATTTCTGATTTTATATAAAGTTAATTTTTCATCTTAAAATAAAATAAATATTGTGAGATCTTTTTTTCTAGCCCATATTTAGGTATTTATTTTATTGATCTCATTAATGTGATTAAATATAAAAAGATAACTTGAGAATGGTTTAATGAAAGTGTTTTATGTGGAAATCTGAATGTTCTGAAGGTGTTAGTATTTGATGTGTTGTCATTTTACAGACTTTTTGAATTCTGATTTTTTTTTAAAATTTATTTATTCCAAACTGAACAAGCCTAAATTAGTATTAAGTGCAAATAAGTGGTCCAATTTTTTTTCGTAATCATTTTTAGAGATCGATCTCGTCGCTTATTATAAGAAATGGTGTTTCAAAATAATTTTTAATCTAGAAATAAAATTTCCTTGAATCTACAGAATAAATTCAAAACATCTATTCATAATTGTTCCGATTAATCTGGTCTTTTTGTTTTTAGCTGGTATCAACTGATTTTAGATGCTTAGACATTGGCAATTGTACTATTGCCTTCCACAAATGAAATCCTTTTATAAAATATCAAGTTTAAATTAGTGCTGTTAAAGTTACCATTTTGATTATGGTATCATTCATCATCTTAACTTAAATTTTTTCACATTATCATCATAGTAAAAATATTTAATGAAATATTGAAAAATGCATTTGCTTCAAACTTAGCAAATATAAATCATTTGATGAAAAAATATTTAACTATAACACTATAAAATATCTCAAAATTATTAATTTTTTAGATGTATTATTTAGACTGAAATTGGAATATTTTTGTTTAGAAACTTTCTGTGTACTTTAATATCATATAAAATATTAGTTCATTGAATTAAATGGTTAAAAAATTTTAGTTACAAGTAGTACTAAAATTTGTTTTAATATAACTTATACTTAAAACCAATTTATATGCTCTGGTCCAGCATACATGTTATTTTATCAATACCTGAATTGTGATATTTATGTACAAAGTGTTTTTAATGTTTGTGATATGTAAAGTCAGTAATATAAATAAATATATTTTTTCTAAATGTTGAATTTTCTTTTATTGAAAAAATTCAAACCAATTTCTGTAATATATGCTTTTATGTTAAATTGGAGTGGGTGCATGTGTATAATAATCATAATTATATTTACAAGTGCTTAAACATAGAATTTGTCAGGGCTGCAAAAACACTCAGTTCCTTTAAAAATTGCATTAATTGAATTTCTTCATAGTGTTCTAAGTAAGCAGTTTACATATAATATACCACAACTTGTGCTAAACTGACAAACAAAATGTACATGTAGAATCTGATGTACATAGATGGAACTCAAATTTGCAAAAGAAATTATTTCTAACAGAATTAATCATCAGAATTGTACTTATATCATTGGAGTATTTATTCCTATGTTTTTCAGAAATTATACAAAATGAATAGTTCATCTTTCCTCCAAGATAAAATATAAGATTTAAAATTTTTATTTCAAAAACAAATTTTTATTTTGGATAGTTTACAATCAGCTTTTGATTGGGTATAATTTTTTTAAAAAAATTATCTGCTTTCAATCATTTATTACATTATTTTAAAAAAATGTATGGGAGAAAAAACATGCATACTCATATTATGTATAAACCTTAACATCTTTTAACAGTGTGGATCCTTTTTCAAAGAAGTCGAAGAAAGTTCTCTGTGATAAGAAATTGACACAGACTTTTTCAGAGAATATATTTTATTTATGAAACTACAAATTTGAATCTATATATAAGTATTATCAGTAGCTCATAACAATGCATTGTATGTGCAAAAAGAATATAATGATGATAAATTACAGAGAGCTTAAGTAGAAGAGTTTAAAAGTCCTTTTATATATTGTGCAAATTTAATCAATATTCACTGCAGATTTTATTTTCATCAGTTATACAGTGAATCTACTTCAAAATACCTTCATATATTAATTGAAAAGTATATACAAATATATGAAATTTGCATTATTTCATTGAATAAATTTTTAAGTGAAATATTATATTTTCTTGAGACTATTGTAACTCTAAAGAAATTATCAGTAATTTTTATAGCATTTTTGAAATTCTTTATGCTTATGAATTAAAGTTCTTTTATATTTTGTGCAAATTTAATCAATATGCATTGCAGATTTTATTTTCATCAGTTATACAGGGAATCTACTTCAAAATACTTTCATATATTAATTGAAAAATATATACAAATATATGAAATTTACATTATTTCATTGAATAAATTTTTAAGTGAAATATTATAGTTTCTTGAGACTATTGTAACTCTGAAGAAATTATCAGTAATTTTTATATTTGAAATTCTTTATGTTCTTTAAGCAATATTTTTTGTAAGCATAATTAAATTAACTACATGTAACTACTTTTAGTAAAAAAGGGATAAAAAATGTGAAATATGTACTTATGCATATTATTAAACTTTGTATGCAATGATCCCGTCTCCTCTTTGTCAAGAATCTTTAAGTATGTACTCTCAGTGACTCCTCATGTCTGACTATTTAAACTATATAAATATTTTCAAATTTAATTGCATTTTATTAAATCAGCTAAAGCATCATAAAAATCATGTCATTAATGAAACAGTTGAAATTTGTTGACATTACAATATTAAATATGAATTTCATTTTTATTCTTTCCATCATTAAAATTTTTCTTATGATGACAAAATTTGTATCTGTCCATATTTAGTTTAAAGAATACATTTCTTCGTATAGGATTTGTGATTTGCTTCCCCGTTTTTTAAAAATCCAAAATCATTTCCCAATTTTCTTAAAATTATTCTTAAAAAAAGTATGATATGCATTTGCTTGCAGTACATGTAAATTATCTATCTGAATAATTTATAATTTATCAAAAATTTTTCCCTGTCATCCTATTTAAAATTATATTTAAATCTGTAAAAATTGAGTGTATTTCTCAGTATTGCAAGGCCAGAACTAAATTTTAATTGTTATGAAGATGTACAAAATCCAAATACTTATATTTTGTATAACTAAACAGTTTCATCCAAATTGATCAAATCTATAACTTGTAAATTCTTGAAAGAAATGTTTAATAATAAAGACTGGTTCCTGATTTGTGCTTTACACCGAAATGTGATTACAAAAACATTTGTTATTAAGAAGTACTAATGAGAAAATGTTATATTATCTACAGAAGTATGGAAATGCAAAAGATACAATATCTCTCTTTCTGTATATATATACCATAGCATCTAGAACTGCAATTTGTATTTAAGAGCAGAAAAATAAATTGTCTTCGATATTCTCGGATCTTTTTATTAGTTGGGAGGAGCTTGTAAGTGTTAAATATGAAAAATAATAGATGTATGATATTCTTGATGGTCAGCAGGTAGCATCGTTATTGCCTAAAATCGAATAGGTACTGTTTGTAATCATATGCACTCCATGACATGCCATTTTGGAAGTTTACATATAATTGTTTACCCTTATATGATTTTCGTTGTATTCTATTGTATCTCCAAATAACAGATTAAACTATATCCCCCAGATTTGAATTTACTGAATACAATGGAGAAGCATGAAGCAATCGATGTGTGAAATTTTATGCCACCATTAAATATCTCGAAATACGAAATGGTATTTGTTAGGACATTAGAAGATTTCCAAGTATTGTTATAACCTTTAATTGATTTATAAAATGTGCAGCTAATCTCTCAGACAGCACTTTTAGTAAATCTTAATAATTCTGAAATGTGAATGTCATTGAACCATACATATGCTAGTTCAATCTCTCTTTTTTTACTAATTAAACATCGCATTTACAAAGTAATATTTCATTTTTCTTTCTCTTAAAGTGGATTGCAGCTCTACGATCTATGGTAAATATTATTTTCTTGTTGGTATTATTAGACCTTTGATGTTGTATAATCCTTTCTTTAGTTGATGTTTTCCGCAGAAATTTAGAAGAATTTATATATTATTCTTGTCAGTGTTGACTTTTTAAGCTTGTATAAAAGTAATATAGTTCTCACTTAATTATGTATGGGAGCTTAGATTTACATCTAAAGATTTTGTAACTTTTGACTCGCTTTTTGTTTTGGCATTTGGCGACTTTCTCCATTTGTGGCTTCCCTCAATCCCTGAATAACCTCCCATGGATTCGCGTCTTGTTAACTTTGATTCATGTGGCTCAAATATTCGCTTGTTCTTAACGTTTGGAAGATTATCGAACGAATCATTCGATTCTTGAGAATCTGATTTCTGTTTGCGACTCTTTCCGTTTTCAGAGTCTTGCGAGTCAGATTTCGAATGCTTTACCTTTGTATCATCAGATCCTTGGGATTCCGATTTTTGCTTCAATTTGTGTGAATTTTTATCGGAATCCGTTGAATCCTGCTTCTTTATTGAGTGCTCCGAATCTTGAGACTCTTGTGACTCGGTTTTTTTCTTGCCAAATTTGGATCTTCCTGAAACACTGACTTTCGCACTTTCTTGATCTGGCTTTTTGGCTTGGTGGGATGGTGGAGTATCTTCTAGAAGAGTAACTCCGTAATTGGGTGGCGAGTCTTGAAGTAACGAAAGTCTTGACAAAGTATCGTGAGTTCTAGGAGGTGAATCTTGCAGAAAAGACAACTTGGAATGCGAATCTCCTAGCTTAGGAGAGTCTGAAGATTCTTCTGATAGTTGTCGAGACTTGTTGATTTCCACTATTTTCACTTCTGGCAAGGAAGACAGCTCATCGCCCGATGTACTACGTTTCAACTGATCATCGCTTTTATCTGTGGTTTCTTTCATTGAATCGGTATCCGAAGCATTATCATCTAAGAGACCGAGTAGCTTTTTTATTCTTTCTTTGATTGTCAACTTTTCGTCCACAAATAGGTAGCTGCTTCCCACTGAGAGTGTCTCCTCTTCATCGTCGGCCTTTTTCTTTTTTCGGCGTTTCATTTTCTCTCTGTTAGTATAGAGCTCATTGACCTTTTCTATTGCTGAAAGAATATTGACACACATTAATATTATGAAATTAAAAAAAATTATATATTATTTTATGCAGAAGTATAGAATAAAAAATTTAATTAGCTTCAAATTTTGGGAATATCGCATTCCTATATGATAGTACTCATCCATTTCTGATAAATTTAATTTTGTTATGTACCTTATATCGCACAATAACTTTTTTATACATGATACGCTATTATTTGATATATACACACACAAATATATGCCAAAATTTGTATGAGGTCAAACGTTGCACTCTATAAAGAGCTATAACACACATATATAGACAGACTCGTATAAACATTTGTCTTTATTATTAGTGGAAACATTAAAATAATGGTAGCTATAACAGAAATTTAAATTTTTGATTTTAAATGTCCTTACTTATAAATTAACAATTTCCTTGAATCCAACGATTATATTAGATTTTTATTAAATATTTTATATTATATTTTATTTGTTGAATAATAAAATAAGCACATATATTCATAAAAAATACAAGCAATTTGTGATTTCTAATAAGATTTTGGAATGACGATCGAGGAATGACGATCAAAATTCATTTAATTCAATGTTATACTCTCGTTTTCAAACAAGATTGACTATCACAGCTCAATTTACATTTTGGTAGGTCTGAATCAAATCTTATGTTCAGAAACACCTTTCCTTAAAAATAGTGTAAATTTAACAATGATTTTTAAATTTATAGAAAGCAATAAGATGTATAAATAATTTTTATGAAATAATATTCGATTTTTTTTTAATTTTAATATTTTATAATAAATCGTTTACAATATGAAAAGATTCGAAAATAATTGACTTTTGCATTAATCAATACTAGGATGGATAAACTGGAGATGCAATTATAATAGTGGTGCTTTTAGTGTCGCAAATGTCGTAGAGCAATTTACGACAGTGTGGTTACGGCTCTCAGATGAAGTAGAAGATTCTAGATTCCGTTCGTCAACGAATTCTGTGACGGCCACATTTCGACATCTCATTAAGGAGTGAGACGCGGAACAATGAACCCATTTCCGTATTAACCTTTGACCTTGGGTTTTCTCCTTCAGATACTTTTTAGTTCATTTTTTTTTTCAAATGTATGCTAATTTAAAAATATTGTTGAAAAATTCAGTAACATATATAAAAAAGAAGCCTTTTAATATAAAAAAGATCACTATTATTTTTTTTAAGTAATTACCAAATTTTAAGAACAGAAAATGTTCATGTATTTCTTATAATTTAATGTTTATGCCCTTCACATTAAATAAGAATTTCTCTGAAATATTTTACTGT
>JAPMOQ010011986.1:378263-466028 GCA_026543055.1 Argiope trifasciata
ATAGATAGATAGATAGATAGATAGATAGATAGATAGATAGATAGATAGATAGATAGATAGACAGATATAGAAATTTCGAGAAAAATCCAATTTGGATATTTTAGAAAGATCTAGAGGCTTTCAAATCTTAGATAAATAATAGAGAGCATTTTAAACAAAAAAATAATGAATCATCGTGGCTAGGATTCGAGCTATGGATCAACAGATCAAAAAGGAGACGTTCTGTCGTTTGATTCCCGATGTTGGCCTGATACTCTGATTTTCAAGGAAGTACAAGATATTTTTAATTTCTTTATCAAGAGTGAGGCATTCTTTTTATTCGGCAAAAAATTCCATTGATTTTTTTTAGAATTATCTTTTTACTATATAAAAATTAACATTCAATCTTATTAAATTTTGAAATTATATATTTGAAAGATCCGATTTAGTGACATTTTCATTAAACCAGTCGGATATTTGTATATCTATTTTTTCTTTTCTAAATACCATGCAAATAAAAGAAAATATCATTTTTTTAACAGCCTATGAACTAACTACTTTTTTAAATGTGATATTGGAAACAGATAAATCCAGGACTCCTTACCGACTGTTATGAGGCCTGCCAGGGCCAAGAACATAAGCTGCCATACCCTGAACCCCATAATAACCTCCGCCTCCATCCAGTCATCTTTGGGGATCAGAGCTAATGTGGCTGCAGAGTCGCATCCATCCCCAACTTCTTGCTGAAAAAACAAACAAACAATATTATACATAAACAGTGGCTACTAACAAAGATTTTGTAATTCATAACGTTATTCAACAAAATGAGTGTTTCTGCACAACTTACATTATGAAATTTTCATTCGTTTTTTATATGTTTAGTAATTAATTAATAAAAAAATCATTATTATGCTTTTGCCCTACTGAACATTATTTTTAATAAGAAGAGTTTAAACTAAAAATTTAATGCCATTTTCATTCGTTTTTTAAATGTTTGGTAATTAATTAATAAAAAAATATTATATTTTTGTCTTACTGAAAATTATTTTAATAAAAAAGATTTTTAGCTAAAAATTTAAATTAATCATAATTTTAAATGCTTTTTGCTGTATTCTTTACTTTCTCAGACACAGTACAGAAAGTCACTGTTAAAAAACTATCTATCAAAAAACTCAAACCCGAAAATAAATTCAATTCTTCAATCCGAATTGACGAATCTTCACGTTTTAGACCTTCCTGAGTTCAAATAACACATTTTTGGAAAATGTCCGTCTATCTGTCTGTGAGAAAGATAACTTAAAAACACTTTGAGCTAGACGGTTGAAATTTGATTTACAAACTTTACACGAAATGTGTCGAGATCTATCAAAATTTGAGTAAATTTTGTTCGGTGGAAGTCTGTCTATCCAGCTGTTTGAATATAAGATAAAATGATAATTACGAAACAAATACTGTTAGATCAATAAATTTCCATGCACATATTTGACATCTATACTGCAGACACTTGTCAAACTTCAAGTCAAATCGAATTAAGGGATGACTTTTATTGGTCTGTACTTTTAGAAATATGTGAACGCAATAGTTCAAAAACGCTATGACTTAAATACAGGACCTGACTAAGACAGGTACATACGGGACAGTTGCCCCGGGCCCCTACATCAGAGTGGGCCCCAAATCGAATAGGAAGTTTATTTAAAAAGTAGTGGAATAGAGGGAGCCCTTCAACGAAATTTTCTTCCCGGACCTCAATTAAGCTAAGTCGGGCCCTGCTTAAATATATCAGATTTTGTATGGGATTTTGTAAATGAAGAGCATTTTATGTCAAATTTTTGTTTCAATCGTTTGAAAAAAATATGTTTGAAATACAAATTTTAATTTTTATACTACTAACACATGTCAGAGATTAATCGCCAAACAATTCACCAAGGATGATGTAATAGGATTTCCTGCCAAGGATGATGCTTGGCAGGAAACAGCCAAGTTTAAAAATTCACGCCAAAAATTAATATTTCGTATTTGCTGTATGTCAATAATATATAAGGCATTCTCTAGCATGAAAAGTTTATTAGAGAGTGCGAACGAAAATTTCGAGGAATATCACTCCTTCTGGCTTTAATGAAGTACTTGTAAAATTACGATTGGAAATTTTAAAAAATTATAAAGTATGGAGTTAAATCAAATACGCATGTACGAATGCAGAAGTTATTTATAGGTAGTAATAAAGACTGCATAAAATGAAGTGCTCTTTTTCTTTTTCCTAATTGAAAGTTATCTATAGCTTTGGGTGATCATTTCGTTCTCATTCTTGTCTGGTTATGAAATTATATGAATATTTTGACTGGCATGTATTTGATGCATTTCACCCAGAATCTGTCACCAATTCGTAATTTTTATATTAAGAATTTGTGTCCATTTTCATTCATGTATAACTTTTTTCTTGATCATCGTGTGATTATTTCATTCTCATTCTTGTCTGGTTATCAAAAAGCTGCCCATCAAAAGAGCACATTCAAGGGATTTCGAGAAAATCCGATACAAATCCAAAATTTTCTACATTAAGTATTTATGTCAAATTTCATTCTTCTTGTTGGTTCGAATTTTTTTAATTCCATTTTTTTCCCGGAAAGAAAAAAAGGGAAAAAACGTAAAATGTGAAGACTACACAAAACTTCAAGATTGGACGTTTTGGCAATTGCAATGCTTTCTTTTTGGACCCTCCTGTGTTCCAGATATAACTAATTGATATTTTGTCCGTTTGGGTTGTAGTATTTCCTGTAATTTTTCTTACATTTCCATTTTAAGACTTCGATGCCCTTTGCTTATTTTGTCACTGTGATCCTAGTAGTACACAGATATTGTATGACATTGAACAATATTCGCAATATTATTTAATATTGTGGAATATTATTTAATATCGGTCATTGTTAATGAAAATGGAAACAGGAGCATAAAATAAGACAAGAAATGAATTAACGAGCAAGAAAAACCTAGCGATTTTTCATGACATTTATGGAAGTTTAATACGCACACGATTGATTTCAAGCAATCATTTTCTTCTTTTGAATTTCGAAGCGCTAAAGCTGCCATCAGAACTGAGCCGTCTTGGGGCACTCATCATTTTTATTTCAATCCCTTCAAAGTTCAAATTCGTTTTGTTTTCAACGTCTCTCTTACTGAATTCTTATGAGTTTTAGTTCCGATTCTTATTGCTTTGAAAGAAATAACCTGCAATATTGAATATTCATTTTTTTTGTAAGAGATTACTTTTTTAAAAAATAGTAATTTTCTAAAACTTTATTTATATTAAAAATGCATGAGAAATTACTTATGGTCAATCACTTAATGGGAAAAGTGAAGAAAACTGCAAGTCCCTTACTGCTCTTTTTATTTGATATTCATTTTTTGAAGACCATTATTAAGCAGACTTGATAAAGATGCAAGTGTATACTCTAAAATTTTCACTCCAACATTCACATAATTTTTTTGAAAATAAGACTACAAGAAATTTGTATCGAATACTGATTATTTAATAATTTGAAATACAGCAAACGTGATATTTGGATCTGAAATTAAAATATTAAATTAGGTTAATTAAAAAAAGTTCCAATCGCTTGACAAATATTTTTTGCTGCATTGTTAAAATAAGGCCACCATTTGTCATAAGTGTGTTGCGTTGTATTTGAATGTAAATGTACTTATTGATTCAACAATTTAACACTAATCATACCATAACGGGTCAAATGACCCATTTTGAACTTTTGCATTGATAATGCACGTATTATCTTATTACTTCTCCAAATTTAACTTACTGACTTTTTCTGACTAATCAAGTCTACTGTTCTTATACTATTTTTATAATTTTTTGTTTTGTTTATTTTTAGTAATAACTGTCGTATACTGTTTTCTACCACATCGGGTCATTTGACCCGGAGAACATTTTTTTTGTTTTATAAGCTTATCAATACACATTGCTTATCTTATTACAAGCTTATCTTATTACTCTCTTATTACAAGCAAACAACATGAGATAATATCTCGAGACAAGATTTTTTACTCAAGCTAGCAGTAGAACTTGCCGACGATTTTCGAGTTGCCCGTGAAAAACCAAAAGAAAAAGCAAATACTAAACGATCGTTGCCTAACCCTGTTACAGATTCTAATAAACGTAAGAGGTGTCAAATAGGATACTGCAAAGAGAATAAAACTAATAAAATTTGCTCCAATTGTAAAAAATTTGTTTGCGGGAAATGTGCGACGGAAACACTTATGTGTAAAAAATGTGATGTATAAAAACAACTCTTATTTTTTGCGTTTGAAATAGAAATTGTAAAAATACTATTTCATATAATTATAATACATATTTTATTATCATTATATTTTTATTTCCTTTCCAACATCCATATTTCATACATAAAAGTAGGAAACGTAAATTTCGGGTCATTTGAGCCGCTATGGTAAACTAGGTATCTAATAAGTGTTGGTATGATTAGTGTTAAAAAACGTTATATTCATTTGATTTTATACATGCTTGAATTTAGTGAAGTTCATTAGTTCATTTTAAACTGAAAAGTTAAAATATACCGCACTAAAAGCACTTATTGTTTTTAAATTCTATCTTCTTAAAATCTTCAATGGATACCAGATAATATTGAATTTATAATTAAAAAAATTAAACTATCTCTTTATTAATATTTGTAAAAAAAACTGTCTAAGAAATAATTTTGTATAAACAAAGCATTACAAGTTACATCAAATAATCTAATTTTTATTTACTATTCATCATTGTACGTTTCTCTCTATTGTTTAATTCCAACTTCAGTCTGGCAAAAAATTTGTAGTAATGAAAAAATTGTTCAAAATATTATTAGGTATTTATGTCTAAAATAGAATAAATTAGAAAACTCTGTTAAGAAAAACTACCTCATTATTAACAAGAAAAAAGAAATTTAGATGAAAGAAGATCCTTTACAAAATTTGAAGTAAAGGGAAGTTCCCAATTTGCTCCAATCAATTTCTGCAGTTCTAATACATATAAAACCACTTCTACGCTCAAACGAACTCTACCTTTTCTTTCTATATCTGCAACACAATACACATTTTCCTTTGTTGTCGTGCCCGTGTTTTTCACGGAAAGGTGGTGCAGTAGCTTCTGAGGGTAAAGACCCCTGAGCACCCAGAGGGCAGTTGTCTGACTTCTAGCTCACACACACGACACAACCCTTTTAAGGGGGTGGTCGAATTCATTCATACACTCATTCATCCATCAGCAAGTCGGAATTGAGATCCAAATCAGAGACCGACTCATCCCTGATTCAGTACCCCCAGAGGTATCGTTTTGTTATGGGAACTTGGAGGACTTTGCAGTCTCGACACATTTAACGTGCCCCAACTGCCATTAGCCAACACGGCGTCTTTGGCCAAGACGAGGACAGAACCCGCGACCTTTTGGTTACGAGACTGACGCTCTACCAACCAGGCTACCGCGGCCACATTTTCTTTTTAGTTACTATATATAGAGATTATTACGCATTATAGACAATTTAATTACAGCCAAAAAGTATAATATTTCTAATTAAATATAAATAAAAACTAATTTTTTTATCTTGAATTGATATAAATATTTACAGAATTGAAAAGAAAATTGGTAAAGTTTTGTTATCCATCATTACCTATATTTTTTACTTTATTAAATTATCTTTTTTCAAAGAAAAATTTGATATTAACTTTTCAATGTACTATATTATAAATTAATCACTTTTATTGACCAACTGGTTAGCGATAATCAATGATTGCTAAAATTCTCAAATATTATGGGATTTGATTTTTATGATCAAGTGCTTTTGTACTTAATCATATTATTTTAAAAGATATGAACCGGTCGTTCATTCTACAGTGTATCTTTCTAATTTCTGTTAGATCACAGAAAATGTAAACGGAAAGTGGAGTTATTTAATTAAAATAAAAAACTGATTGATGACGTTAAATATTTTTATATAAAACTGAACAGAAAGTAGAATGCAAGTTTTTTGTGCTCTACAGAATACGTTCCATAATTTGAGTGATTGAAGTATTTAGTATTTTTTTTAATATTCAGATTTTAAAAAAACTGTTCATTAAAATGAGAAAGCAATTTTCACATGATAAGATGGATAATTTATATTTATAAATCCAATTACATTACAATAAAGGGAACAGAGTTTAAAAACAGATGCAATTTAAATGAATTGCTCTCGGCAAACGGGAAGATAGGTTTTTTTTTATCATCAAAGGTACTTTTATTAAATTTCCGTCAATTTTAAGACAAAAACAACAAAATATTGTATACAGAATCATCTATAGATATCGATTTTACTGTTATCATATATTTTACTTCTTGCAAGATGAGTAATATTAATCGCTTGAACTGAAATGATGAGTCCAGCTCGTCATATACTTTCTTAAGCCAAATGACTAGCAATAGAAGACAAAAATTATTGAGTTGATATTTTTACGAAAATTTTTTATTTGTGAAAATGTGTGTGTGTGTGAAGAAAAACTACAGTTTTATATGATTAGTTCTTCTTAAAGCTTAGAAAGTTAAATTGTTTATTTAAGTAGTGTTAACGGAACATAAATTTCAGTTCAAAAAGTTAAGACAATAAATATAACGCTAGCGGGTACCCGGCGCGTTCCCGCCGCAGAAGAAATAATTTTGGAAATATCGTTCGAATTTTAAAATAACTGCCTTGTTTAATTAGGAATGTTCGAAAGAATAACATTTCTTTTCGTATCGGAAATGCATACATCCATTGAAATTGACTGTTACATAAAGGAGAAGCGTAAATAATACTTATTACATGTTTTTAAACTTTTTAATTCAAGAGCTTCAGGGCAAACTATACTTTTTTTTTTTTAGTTTTTCAACCTTCAACAGAAATAAGTAAGTTCAAGTAATAAGTATTCAAAGTGTCATCGCAATCGGATGAGCGGTAAGGCAGCGCATGAGAGACATACAAACAAACATTCATTTTTATTTATATAGATTAAAATGCAAACAGGGTTATTTCAAATATTTAAAAATATTTTTGAAAATATATGAAACTTTTAGTCAAATGCCAAAACAAGTATCAGCCAGTGAAAGCTAAAAAAATTATCACCTGCATTTTAAATATATTTAATGAAATTAATTATCGTTTGCAATTATTATTCTTTCAACTGCAGGAAGAAGGTAATGTCTTGGCCGAAACAGCCTAATTGTTAGGGCGTTGGACTCAAAACCTTTAGGTTGTGAATTCGAACCCTGCCGGCAGAAGCATCTCCGCGTCTGTGGAGCGCGTATAAATTTGTCATGGTCACAAAGTCCTCCTTGTTGAGAGTAATACCACTGGGGGGTACTGGTTCAGAGATGGTCGTTCTCTGGCCCAGGTCTAAATTATGATCTGTGGATGAGTAAATGAAATGTATGAATGAAGTCCGCTCCGCAAAAAAGGTTGTGACAAACTAACACTTGCTAAGACACTTGTCAGCTAACACCTGTAACAAGCTAAGACACTTGTTATTAACAAGCGTAAGTAGCTAACACGTACTCTAGGCCCTAGATGGAGCAACTGAAAAAACAAGAGACGAAAAATTCGGATTAAATCTCAACGGCTCGTTAGTCAGAGGGCTTATCAACAACAAGTGCCATTAGAAACAACAACAGATAATGTCTTATGATATAAATTAAGAATTTATCATCTGGTTTTTTTAATTGTGCTCTGAAAACAATATCGTCTAATTCGTTAATTAATCTTGGAATTAAGATAATATTTCAAACACTTTTGAATACTTCAATCTTAGCTATTAATTAAAATAAAAAAGAATATATCACGAACTTTTTTAGCACACTTATGTTAAGGCTATAAAGGCTGTGTTTCTTAATTTTTTGATACAGTACTCTTACTAATGTGGCAGACATCAGACAAGACAATAGCCAGATTGACAAAAACTCCAGATTAATGCGGTTCATATAAAAGTATATACCTAAGTATCAATAGTTGCTTGATTCGAACGAATATTTAAAATTTTACAGAAAATAATTCTATATTTAAAAATATTATTCAAAATCTCAAAATCAGCCTATTTTATGCCTCTTCTAGGTGACTGACATCTATTCAATAAGTTCATTGACCACTACCAAATTAAATTTCATTAAAAGCATTTTTTTTCAGATAACAAAATATAGAATCTCTCCGATTATTACGGAAGAGAGAGAATAATTAAAAGTGCTGAGAATGGTTTTGAATCACTTCCCTGTGTCGTGGTAGGGGCACATATCAGGTTAGATTCACCATCTTGTTTCATTTAGATGTTTGAGAATTCTCTGATATTGAAAGAAATTGGCTCTTTCCTTAGAATTTTCTGTCTCCGGTTTTGATGGCAAACTTTTTTTTAAAGCAATAATAATAAAAAAAAATTCCATCTACGAATATTGTCAAACCTAACACTTTTCATTGGAATTATTCAATTTATCCATTTTAAATCGGAATAAGAATTGCTAGTGAGTAAATCACGTGTTTGTTAATTCCGCGCTGCAAAAAAATAGACGCAAGATAAATTCTGTACAAAATATGTTTTATTTAACGGATATTTTTTAAATTTCATAGATGCCTTGAAATTATACACGGGATATTAAAAAGATATTTTTCGTATGGGACCTATATCATTTTAAAATAGCCAAAATATCAAGCATGAAATATGTCGTTTAAATATACAGAAAGTTGGAACCTGCTTCAAGTATTTACAAACAAATTTTGAAAAATTCAAATTGATCGAAAAACAAATCTACAATTTAAAATAAACCGAATAATAATATACAAAAGCTTGAGAAAATATTGGAGCCACAAGGAAGGAAACACTTCGGTGACTAAAAATTCTGTGAAAGTATTAAATAATTTGTTTGTACTTAGGTAAAATATAAGCTTTGAAAATTTCAAAAATGGATATAAGTTAAGTTACTCAAATTTCTCATGTTGGATTCATGAACATTTTCACAGGTACGACAGATATGTGAATTTGGCATTGTCATCTTAAATTCGTTTAAGTTCGGGGCACTTTTTTAGAAAAACATGATGTACTAATGCTTTAATCGTATATCTGGGTTTAAGACTATTGAAAATTAATAACTGGACATCAATATTTGAACTAAACATTAAAACTGTTTGAAAATTGGTATTTAATTGCATAAATTTAAGCAAATTCTTTAAAAACTTCAATTTGGCTACACCAAAAGCCGTTACTCTCATCCAAACAAAACTTATACCAACATAAAATACACAGTTTTCTCAAGAGTATTAACAACAATCGTAAGGTTATAATAAACAAAAATTTAAGATTGAATTGAGGATTTATCATGGAATTTTTAGTAAATTTATGACGTTTTTATTCAAACAATAGGTTGCAAATTAAAAAATATATTCACTCAATATAAATTCTTTTAGTTTATTTCTTAAAAAATAATATAAAGGCGAAGTCCACCACATTTCATAGTAATAAGATTACTATATTTTTAGCTGCGGAAATTTGAAATGAGCAAAAAAATAAGCAAAAGTCAGTTTTGAGAAAAATGCATCTAAGATATACAATAACATGTTTTAATAATAAATTAGCTATGTGCATACTTAAAATTCACTACATTTATAGGTTATGCCTTCTTCCACTTCAGCCTTGAATAAGTTTTCTTTTTTAATAATTTTCTTTTTTCTAAAATTGTTTGCATTTGGCAGTGAATGCAATCTAGTTTAATTTATTCTGTCTCTGTGGAGCTCAGCAAATGCTCTAACTGCATTTTCACTAGGAAACACTCAGTAACCTCAAGGATATTCAGTAATCCTATAAAATCTACAATAAAAAGTTTTATAGATATAAATGCCCCTAATTTGTGGATTCGTAGCTCAACAAAGATATCTTAAGGGACAAATTTTCACAAAACACCGTTGAAACTCACAATAGCATTTTCCTTTGTTTTGTGAAAAAAAAAATTCGTATTTAAAACTAATTTTGTGTTTATACAAATTTTTAGCACATTTTTAGCCTTTTAAATCGGGACTTCCGATTACTTAAATGTCCCGATTTACAAATCATTAAGGAAATATTAATACCTTGACTTCTAATTTACGTAAAGATAAAAGTAAACTTGTTTTGGATAGTTCAAAAACTGATCGATCCAATGAATGAATTTTTTGAAAAATGTTACTTTTGGTGAAAATCAACCTTTACAACGTGTTCGGATATCTTAATAGCATTCTTATTTTTTTTATTTTAATACAATATGGGAATTTTATATACAATAATATTATCATTTATATAATTTTTTAAAAAGGGAGTTTTTTACTATTTATTTATAAGATTTTAATCCAAAGTCACACACATGGTATTCCATTACTTGATGCACTGAAATATCTGCCACAGTAGGATGATACCTCGGAAACGAAATTTTTAGAAAACATTATTTTTCGAAAGGAAATTACTTGTGACAAAAAAGAATTGTTCTCTTTACACATTTAATAATTTCATTTCATAAATATTTAAACCTGGGCAAATGAAAAACCAATATTAAATTTATGATTGCTGAACTCTCTTAGGTGCCTGGAATTCCTAGACTCTCTCCTTTTTATTCATACTTAAATAAGAAATCGTATACCTAAGGAACAAACTCTTGACACACTTCAAGTGTTTAATCCTAATAATTAAGGAGAGTTTCACTTTCATTCTTACGCTTTCGTAAAATATATAATTTTAGTAAATAATAAATAATTTATTTTAAGTGGTAAAATGAGATGCTCTCACTTAAAAGATAAAAATGGTACCCAAAATGCATTCAACATACAGAGTTTCTGAAGTATTTTAAAGGTGCTTGTTTTTAACATTATGTTGTCAATAAGTTTTCTTCTCCTTTATTCATATTTAATTAATTTTCTTATATAATATTCTTTCTTTATGTAAAATTCAATAATTATAAAATGTTCATGGTACTCACGATCAATTTAAATATGGCAACGTAGGAAGGTATTTCTTATATATTACACAAAATGAAAAACTTTTTTACAATCAAGTCTCATCATGAAACTTGATTATAGAAAGTTTATCAGTAAGTATTTTCTATTCTTAAACAATTAATCTATTCTGAATAAAATTAAATAAAAAATAATTTATAGCAACCAATAAATTATTTTCATGTGAGAGCATGATATTGTTTTCACTTGAGGTTTGTGGAGCCTTAAAATTTGAAGGCAAATTGTTGAAGCCTCAAAATGAGTTGGCAATAAATTGCCGATTTATCCCTTTTTTTATTTTTGCTTCCACAGTATAGTTTTTCCCATTATTTATCGTCTGCTAATGTAGTTTTACTTTTGAGTCTTCTTTCATTGTATAGGTTTTGAATTATTTATCGTCTGCTGTTGTAATTTTTCCTTTGGAAATCACAGTGTTATTGGCTTACTCCCTCAACGTTTTTTTAAAAACAAACCAAGCAAGTTTAAACCTTGTTCGTTCAATCGATAAAGATTGTTAGTTCAGGAATAATTTCAAGTAATTATAAAAGGTTATTAGAAGATTGGCAGATTTGACGATTTATCCTCAACTAAAGTTACAACTTGATTTTCAAATTATACATTCCCTTAATTCCTACGAGTCTTCATTAATTTGAGTTATTAACCAGTTTAAACCAGTTTGAAACAATTACGATCCTATCAGATTGCACACGCGTCGGTATTTAGAAAAACGATGAGTTTTTTCATCTCAAAATCGGAAACTAGTTAGTGATTTAAATTATTTAAGGCAAGTAATAATTTTTAAAATAATAATGTTCTTACATGATAACTTAAAACTTTTGATAGTAGATTTCATTTTTTTTAACGTTTGATACTTTTTTTTTTCTCAACTAAAGTTACTACTTCATTTCCAAATTATACATTCTCCGAATTCTTAAGAAATGTCAGTTAAGTCATTATCAGTTTAAACCAGTATATATATATATATATATAGAGAGAGAGAGAGAGAGGAAATAAAGTGTGATTGTTTCAAACCGACTTAAAATGGTTAGTGACTTAAGTTAATTAGACAAATAATAACTTTAAATAATGTTCTCTCATGGTAATTCGAAATTTGAGGAAATAGATTTCATTTTTTATACTTATTATTTTATTAATCTACTAAGACTGACAATTAATTTTAAAGCATCTTTATTGCATATTTAAATTCCAAGGATGATGAAAATTTAAATAACATTTTCCAAATAATTTGATAATCCCGATTGCGTGTTTTGGGTTTCATCCTCTTTTCAGCATCCTATTCAATAATACAAATTCTGTAAGTTCCTCACCCGCAAAATTTCATTAACTTAAGTGCTTCGTGGATTTCAAGGAAACGAAACAGACAGCATGAAACACATTCGTACCAAATTGGAGACCTTGAAAGTGGGCACACATCTGGCAGAGCCCTCTTCCTCGACAAGAAAAATGGAACGAGTTAGTGAGTTTCTGGAAAAGCCGAGATCCTTTATTGAAGACCACACCCTTCCAGTTCCCCCATTGCTGACAGATCGCGATGCATAATTAATCCTCATCTCTTCCCGTCTGACGAAATTTCTTATTTTCCCTACCATAAGATTCGTTCAATGGATAAATGAAATGCTTGAACCTGCGCCGCTCTGTACTGGTAATATCATCGTTAGGGCATTGAACCACACATCGAGACACTGATTAGGGGACTCGGTAGTAAATATCATGATAAACATTAAATGGGGATAAATATCCTAAGAGTTTTAGTGCAAATGGCTGAAGGTAACGATATATTCTGAGATTTGATCCGGAAATGCACAATCAGGATTGCTAGCTGAAATAAATCGCTGGTGCCTTATCTTCTATATAAATAAAGATGAATGTTTGTCTGTATGTCCCTTATGCGGCACAGTACCACTCATCCGATTGCGGTAAAAGTTCCGACTACTTATTACTTACAATTACGGAATGGCTATAGGCATAGTAAAATTATCTAATATGTAATCTAGATAAATATAAATAAATGTTTGTCTACATGTATATTATGCGCTACCGTATCGCTCATCCAATTCCAATAAAACTTCGAAAACATATTACTTGCACTTATGCGAAGGTTATAGGCATAATACAATCATCTAAAGTATAAAAAATATTTTCAGATAATTTTACCTCATCTATTTACCGCTATATAACACGCCAAGGAGACACAAGAGATTCAGTAAAGATGCTAAATTCAAGTTAGACGTTAATATTTCGTAACAGTTGCACGTAAATGCAATATTGGCCTTTCTCTGAAGTAATAGTTTTATTAAAGAGTGTGCGAGAAAGTTTTAGGGGAACCAGTCCTATAGGTTTGAAATTTTAGCTAAACATTTAATGAAATTTTAGCTTTTTTGCAGTAACTTTCGAAAATATTATAGTACAAATAATTTTGCACCGTCTTAGTTTTCAAAAAAATTATCTTTTCAACTATATTAGAGATTTTATGGTATAATTATAGTTTCTATGTTTAATCCATTTTAAAAGAAAATATTTTAATCACATTTTCTAATAAACTTAAAATACTGAAGGAATATGAAACGAATCATGAAGTACAATAAATAGTTTCTTTCATTGCCATTCTGAAAAAAAACCAAGTTTTACAATTCTAAAAGAATAAATAAATCTAATATATGAAAATGAATATTTGTTTGTTGAATAGAATAATAAAAATAGAATAAATACTATTTATGCTTCTCTTTTGTATATTTTTTTATTTTAGTGAATGTATTCACTGTCGATAAGAAAATAAATATCATTCTTAATTAAACAAGATAACTATTTCAAATTCCAAACGATATTTCCAAGATTATTTCATCTGCAACAACAACGCGCTCGGCACTAGCTTGTTCGAAATAAAAAGAAATGGGAAATCGAAGTAGTAAATCATCAATTATTTACTATTAGAATTAAACTAGATGTGACCTCTAAGGTAGGACTGTCTTCAGGACTGACCTAATTGGGTTGTAGTGCTAGGACATCTTTGGTTCAAAAATCAATGCCGAAACTAAAAATTTTTTATATTGTTTAATTTTAATTTTGAATCAATAGTTGATTTAATTATAACTTTGAATATATTAAAAGAAAAAGTATAATTAGAACTAGTAATGATAGCGCGAAAGGGAATAAAAAAAAATTGTAAAGAATTTTCAAGATTGTTGTAAAAACAAATCAATTAAATAATTTCAAAGATTTATTGATAAAAGAAAACAATATTTAGAACATTTTAGGTAACATTTCAAATCAAAATTATTGATAAATTAAAACAAATAAATAACATAATTTATTTAATATATTTATATCAATCAAACAAATAATTGTAAAATATCTTGTTATTATCTTTCGCATTAATTGCACCTATAAAATTTATTTACTCTCAAGATTTATTTACGTTACTATTAAAATATTTTATATCAATTAAATAAATAGTTCAAATACTGTTAAATAGAATATAAAGTATTTGTATAAAATGTGTATTATATAAATCAAAATGTAAAGTATAATATTGCATTTAAACATAAAGAAAATGGTGATCAATGAAAAGTTGTCTTTGAATTTTAAAGAAGCGCAAAAGTGGTTTTTGTACCATAAAATATTCTCAAGTTATTGTGAAAATTGTTAACATTTCGATCTATTTTTGATTTAAAAATCCAAATGATTTTGAAAAACTTTCTCTATGTGAATATATATTTCCTAAGAAATACTTAGAATTTTCGAGCAATTTTTTTTTTCGTTTTGCATATCGCTATGTATAGGCAGTATGCTAGCCTGTAAGCAAAAATTTGATTCTAGAATTAATGAAAGATAAGTATGCAGTACTGCTTAGTTAAATGAAATATTTGTTTAACTTTTTTAGAACTATTTACCAGGATGAACAACTTTTCCATATCTTTAAGCAGCCAGAATTACTTATTTACGTTTATGTTATGATGATTAAACCATCAAGTTTTTGATGGCTATGTTAATGGTTAAATCATCAATTAAATCAATCCACTACATAAATGAAAACGTGAAGTTGAACCATTTGGAAGCAGGAAGTCTTTGAACCTAAGGGAAATATTCTCCCCTTGAACACATTCGCACATACCAGAAGCCAAAACAGCTTATGGTTATGCAGTTTGATGATTTTATTAATGATGAAATTAAACAAGCACTTTTTAAAAATAAAGTCATAAAGTGAAACATTTTCAGTTCAGGGGTCATTGAATCAGTAGGAACATTTCGCTTTGACTTTCTCGCATACTTAACGGCTTACAACGCTTTTAATCTTTAGCAGTAAAATAAAAATGATACTTCTTTTTTTATCGATTCAGATAATTTTATTATAGATTGTAGTAATTGCATTACATTAATTTCTGTTTTGAATAATAATTGATGATATCTGATTAGGTACACATTCCACAGTACATTGCTATTGTAATTAAAATGAGTTGAAATGCTATTCTGTTGAGGTGCACATGTAATGTCATCGTGTTTTGTGTTTGAGAGGAAATGTGATCTTTAAAGAAATGTTCTCGAAAGTTTGGGTAATCTACACGGGTCGTAGGGATCTTCATTCCACCACAAAATTAATATTGGGTTGTCAAGAATATTTAACTAATTTTTTTTTCATCTAGCTCATTGCATATTTGAGTTATCGAGCCCGTATCCAGACAGAACACAGCCTGTACTCAGTATGTACATTGACAGAATACAGCCTAGTAGATTTATCTCAACATCTAAAATCCATCTAAAGCTAAAGATTATTTATTAAAGTTTTTCCATTATCGTATTTATCTATATACAGAAAAAAATTGAGTTACCTTATTTTTTTATGATAATTAACTCTTTTGAAGATTAAATCTACAATTTCATACCTATTTATTGTTTTCTTGATATTATATAACTTTCATTCGTTTACTTAATTTCAATTTTGAATTATAGCATTCATAAGCATTTGGATGTACAAGAGGATCTCTGAGATATACGATAATTTTATTAAGATCACATACCAAATTTCTTTCGTTTGGCTCACTGCATTTCTGTGTATTTTCATCACATACAAATACATTTCCAAAAAAAATTAATTCATAAAATTTTACAGCATGAAAATTCGTCAATATCAGAAAGTCGAATTCTTCAAGAATAATTTCTCTGTGTAATATTCGCTAGTGATGAAATATTAATATTTAATTTGATCACATTTGTGTTGATGAATTAAAAACTAGAAACATAACTTTCCCAAAAACAGAAACAAGTAAATACTTATCAATTTCTGCCTTTTCACTTTCGTGTATGCGTAAGAATTATAGAACAAGTCAAAGAACTTGAAGAGATTTTGACGAATCTCCACATTTAGACCATCCTTAATTCGAAAAACACATTTTTAGAAAATGTGTGTCCGTTAGTTTGTCTGTGAAAAGTATAATTAAAAAATTATGTAAGCTGGACGGTTAAAATTTCGTATACAATTGAATCAAAATTTCTGATATCTATAAAATTTTGAATAAACTCTGTTAAGGGAAAATCCATCTCTCCAGCTGTTCGATTAAAGGTTAACATGATAATTGCAAGGCGAAAAGAGCTAAAATTCAGTATACGTATTTAACATCTGCAATACAGACATCCATCGAATTTTGAGTCAAATCCAACTACGCTTCCACTGTCTGTAGATCTATACTTTCAGAATCAAATAAACGTGATAGTTCAATGCATTGACAAACATATCAAATTTGGTATTGAATTTTGTGACTATAAGACACAAATTTTTATTTCAATAGGTAGAGAAAAATGTGTCTAAAACAGAAATTCGATTTTCGGATACTATTAACTACATGAAAGAGAATTAATTGTCAAACAATTCGCCAATGGTGACAATATATATTCAGTAAAACGATAAATTCACACAAAAGTTAAAATTTCTTAATCATTGCAAGCTAATGTTCACCTAAGACGTTTTTTGACACGACACATTTATTAGAAAATATGAAAGAAAGTTTGTGTAAGGTCACTGCTATTGGCTTTACAGCGTTTAATGCAAACAAGTCTCTAAACCAACTCCGTGATCAATTATAAGTATAAATGTTGCATTCTCTTAATCACATTATACTGTTCGTAGAAATATATGACTGGATAAAAAAAGTATCAACACTTGTTTATTTGAATCACGAAAAATACGGAAGAAAAATCACATTTGTTTTCTGGTAGAAAGCCAAATCCTCCATGAAAACACTTAGTCGATTGAAAACTTTTCTAAATCTCTTTTATCCAAGGCCTATGTTATCTAAGCTACGCCCAAATTACTAGTAGCAGTAACTTGTTTATCTTTCTTTCGCCATAAAAAAATGAATCGTTTAGGGTGGGCTTAGCTGCTGAAGAAAAAAGCTTACAAGCAGTGCCGACTAGACGAGGATGGATGATGACCTGGAGATTTGTTTGTAGATAAAAAGTTCCATTTATAAAAGTAAATTAAATGTCATCATGTAAATTAATTTATCAGCAAACTTAGATTCATAAAAATTTATCATGACTTTGATAAAAGCTTTCTGTGGCAATATCTGAACTAACTGAAGTGGTTTCCTCAACATTTAGCCATGCATTTTCTATAAAAGAATTGTCTCCCGCCAAAAATTATAGTTCTTTGGAAGGTCATGAATGCAGCCAATAGTTATGATTTTTTGAGAGAATTTAGTATTTTATTAAGTACATGGTTTGATCTTTGGTAACTTCTTAGTTATTAATCCCAGGCAATTTGTAATATGTATTGGAAAATAGATTTGTTTAAAAAGCCTTGTTTCCAACCGAATGAAACAAAAATTTGATGCAGAACTACTATAAAAAATCACATAGGAAATTTCATATATTCAAGTTATTATGCTGTTGTTGTTATTTTAATTCCTGTGTAATCTGAAAGTATAGATCAACAGATGATTAACCTCTTGCTGAATTTGGGTCAAAATTTAACTGACGTTTACACTAACAATGTTAAATCAATATACTAAATTTTTTTTAGCTATCTCCGTTTTGAATTTATGAATAGAATGAATTTATATTCGAATAACAAGACAGATTGACTTTCTCTAGATGGATTTTACTCAAATTTTGATAAAAACCTATATATTCAGTGTAAAGATCATATATCAAATTTCACCCATCTCAAAGCTATTTTGAATATTTTTTTATCGCAAGCAAACGGACAGAGACAGATGTAATGCCAAAAATTTGTTTTTCGATCTCTGGAATGTCTAAAACTTGAAGACATGTCAAACTCTCGAATTTGATTATTTTAACTATTCTTCCTTTACATATCGCATATAGGAATTTACATATCGTATATAGAGCAGCTATAATGATGTGCTAACTATTTTTACAGCTTTAATTCAAATATTTGTTTCAATTGATGAATGAATTAAAAATTAAAATGAAAATTATAGAGATTTACAATTTATATTATTTGTGTGTGTGTGTGTGTTGTCATTGTGAAACAAACCTAAATATAGCGAACTCATCAATAAAACTCAGTTTTTTAAATTTAAATCTATAATTTTCTGTTTGCTTTTATTTCCTAATTTATTTTGTTAAATTTCTAAAATATAGGGTGGTTTGTGGAATCAACTGTAGACGTTACGAACTTAATAAAAATGCAAAAAAAAAAAAAAACTGAAACGGGTAAAAGGAAATTGGCAATTAATCTTTGGGGTTGAGGAACTTTGTTGTGCTTATTTTCTCTTAGAGAACGTACTGTGACTAAATTCTTCAATAATTTTCTTAAAAGTTAGACTGAGAGACAGGAAGCTATTGATGACTCTTCTTGGGATCATGAGTTTCCGTATCAAATAACAATTGAAGAAATCAGTAAACAGGTTAGGACTAGATGAATTCACATGTTTTTTTCCAAGAGAAAACTTACAATAAAATAATTTATATGATATTCTTCGAAAAATAAGAAATGATAAAGAGCAAACGACCTGGAACATAGCTGCAATAATAAAACTATCATATTAAATATAAATTATCGAAACTAGATCAGTGGTTGAGATACGGAATTGGATTTTTGAACTTCTCAGTTAATTTAAAACTACAAATATTGTGAGCGTTAACTTATGGGCTGTGAATCAAATACAAAAGACAATAAATGCTTTTTGTACAAAAGGAAATCTATACAATTGATTTATTAAAATACAAATCGAAGCACCAACACGGCGGCAACTGATATTTAATTGATTACTAAAGAAATTCCAGAAATTAATTCATAATTTTATGTGTTTAATTTTAAACAAGTGTTTCAAAATACTTCAGCCAGTTATTCCAATCTGCCACTATAAAACTAAGTAAAATAAGTAAGCTAAATAAGGACATTACTCGCCACTTTAAAAAGATTTTCAGTTGATTTGTATTGGAAATCTTATTTTCAACCGATTCCTTTATACGTCTTGAATTGCATGATTTAATATATTTATTCGAGGATTCTTCAGAAGAATTATTTTCTTGAGACAAAATAGAATTGTTTTCATTAAGAACAGCGGCTTTTCTGGATAAAATTCTAGCAATATTCGAGGTATTTGAAGTTAGCTTAAGCTTGTTCTCCTGTTTTTCACTTGGAAGGATAATTTGTTTATTTAGATTCATTTTAAGAAGGCTATTAAACTTTGAATCGGAATCACAGAATTTGGACGTTTGGAGAGAACTAAGTATCGGCCAAGATTGATGACTCATTTTTGTTTCTGATTCATTAAATAATTTTGTTTTCAATTTTCTCTGTTTCTTATTCGATGGTGAAAATTGGTTGCCTGAGAGCTCCTTTTGCTGAACTGAATTTTCTTCTAATGGTTCAAAATCAGCTTCAAAGCGATGAAATCCATCTACAAGTGCTTTTTTATGTATTTTCAATGTGTCGCCACATACTGTTTCAGAGTCATCAAATCTTTTGCTAGAAAATGCTTCTTGTACGTCGTAATACAAGTCCTCACATGAAAACAATTCTTTTGCGTGTTTAACACTACTCACCAATTTTCCATTATCCAAAAGAAGGTTGTTTTCTGCTGTCTGAGAAGTCGTTGATTCTTGTGAGTACTCTGATATTAACTTTAAAAGTTGACTTTGTGATAAATGAACATTGGATTCGGACTTAGGAAAACGTACTAAGTCAGTTTTTGAAGCGGTGCGTATTGGTATTTGTTCTTTTAATTTGCCAGCCGCAGGAAAACCAAGCTCATTAGAGTCCATGTCACTACGGTGATATTTATTTTCATTATTATCATCAACAGAGGGATATTCCTCCATTGCTTTAGATTCTTTATTGTTCAGTAATTCAGAATACTTTCTACTGCATTCATTATCAAGGCAAGTTTTCCTTGCATTCAAAGTAATCACTAAATCATCACCATTTTTTTCATTGCTAGAACTCTCTTTCTTCAAGGTCATCTTCCTTTGGTTGTTGACATCATGAAAATTTTTATTTAATTCATCCGTTTCATCATAAACGAAGTTTATTTGAACAAGAGACTCAGATTTTCTCTTTTTCTCTCGTATTTCTGTCTCTGAATTCAAGTTCTCAAAATATTCTACAAGCTCACTTACAGATATCTTCCATTTATCCGAATCTACATCAGAATGATAATTATTTGATGCCGCTGTGCTTTCATATCCCATATCTCTGATGTGAAAAACCCCTTCGTTTGATTGCATCTTTGAAGTTCCGAGATTTTCAGAGGGCGATGATTTGGCATTAAATTTTATTGTAGGTCTTTGTGTTAGTGATGACTCTCTGTCAAATCCAAAACTCCCACCTTCGGAAGTCGTACTAGTAAATGGAATACCTGGTTTAGTCATCAATTTGTAAGTTGTATTATTCATAGCAGAATTTAAATTATTTTCGAAATTTTCAAATGACTCACCATCCTTGGATAAATTGGATGAAATGGAAGACATCTGATCACTAGAACTCTGATGAAAGGATGAATTATTTCTTTTGAATAAGTTGTAAGCTGGCGAGATTGTTTTAATATGATATAAAAGATCTTTAGACATTTGTTTTTGTTCGTTATTAAATTCATGATTCAAATCAGAGCGGAAATTTGAGTGCTCAGAAAGTTGCAAATTATTCAATATTTCTTTTTTTCCATTGTTTTTTAATATGAAATTTCTATCAGAACTCATTTCACTTCTGATGTCATTTTTATTACTTATATTCTTGTTTGAAGCAGCTCTACAATTTTTAAAAGCTATTTTCTGAAATTCAAATCCTTTTTTGGATAATAACTCCCCTTGTTCGTCGTTAGTTATCTTGAAATTAAACTCAGAAAACTCATTATTATTATCACCAACTTCTAGAAAATTAGACATATTATGTCCGACGTTTGTCTCCTCGCAAATAAACGATTCCCTAGAAGATGAATCATTTTCTTTATTAATAAGTGTCTCTTGTTGTAAATCCAAAAAAGGAATGCTATTAGAATCGTTGAATGTTTCATTGTTTGTTTTGAAAGACTCGTTAAAAAATCCCCCATTTTGGACACTAACTTCTGAATAAACAGGCTCTTCATCTAGTGGTAATACGTTTTGTTTATCACCATTATTATCAAAAATTGCAAAACTTTCAGATTGTTTATCAAGTTTAAAATTTTCCTGGCTCATATCCCTCCTATTTTCATCAGTCCCTTGTTGAATATAATCTCCACCAGCTAAGTCATATTTATGTGAGTCAGTGGAAATTTGATTGGGCATTCTTAAAGGAGAGAAATCCTTGGAATACTTCCTTGCTGAATTATTTTTACTTGAGGATAGATTAGAATGTTCTTTATTGCAAAATGTTGATTTTGGATCTATTACATTTTTACAGAACAACCCTCTATCTTCCATTACTACCTTATTATTAAAATATCTCGACTCAGAATGATTTTGCGAATGTTCTGGTAATTGATTCTTGTCAAAATTCTTCGACGCCCTTTCCTGTTTAGCACTGCTTTCCGATTCACTAAAATTTGAACTTGGTACAGAAGTCTTGTTCTTTTCAGTTGAGACCTCACTTGATAGACTCAATAAAGAATCTGCTTTACAATCATTTCTTTGAGTTTCATCAGAATCAACTTCATTTTTCTCTCTACTCTGCTCCAAGTTAACTCTATATGTACTCATCAAAGGTGACTGATGATTTCTAGTGACTCTGATCTCTCTCTGGACTACACTGGATTGGACGATCACCTCAAAAGAAGTGCGACACAGGAAACGATTGGGCAATTGATGATCCCACTCAGTCTCATGTTTGCTGGAGGATTTACGTTCCTTTTTATTGAAGATATGGCGAGTTTCCATCCGTACTTATGAGCATATAAATCAGAGGCTTTTTAAATCAGTTGTCTAAACTAAAAGAAATATATCCTCCACAAACTTAAAATTAATATTTTGACTTCAGTGGAACTGTTAAGTGAGAAAGGATATGTTTTTATTTAATAATCCTCGAGACGGTTCGTAAAATATCCATGCTAAGATTTCCTTTTGTATTCATAAACTACATACAATAAAACACATCTGCTTTCAACAGTTTTATTTACTTAGATTTATATTTTTCATGGTGAGAGTAACCGACTTCTTTTATCATCTTTTAGCTGGAGTGGTCCTCCAAAATCTTTCTCGAATACTCTACAATAAGCGTGCTAAAAAGCGTATTATAAAGCATTGGCATACAATAATCATGACATTTCAAATCTAGTTAATTAATCCATCCTGTCATCTTTAGTGATTGATAACTTTGGAGATTAATAATTACATCGAAATTCCGATTTGTAGTTTAGACACATTTTCTTTAACCGATTGAGAAAAGGATTCGATTCAAAACTGCACTTGTCGTCACGAAATTCCATGCCAGATTTGGCATATTTAAGCCCTTGCGTCATTGAGTTATCACGTTTACATGTTTCTGAAAAAAAAGTTGACAGACAGTCAATCCCTCGTTTTATCTGGCCTTCGATTTGAGAATTGTCTAGACTATATATGTTAATCATGTGTATCTAATTTTATCTACCCAGTTCTAGTTGTTTTATAATTATCGTGTTAACTTATATTCAAACAGTCGGTCAGACAGATTATCTCAAAATTTCTTAAAAAACTGCAAAATTGGTGTAAATGCTGTATTACCAAATTTCTACCTCTAGCTTAAATCGTTTATGACAGACGTTATGACCTCTGTCACAGATAGGCGAACATTTTTTAAAAATATTGTATGCTCAAAGCGTTTTTGAATAATTTTTGTCACAGACAGACAAACAGACAAATAGATAGCTGTTTTCCAAAAATTCCTGAATTTTTTGAAATCAGGGAGATCTAAGATGTGGATATTCGTCAAAATCTCAAATTCGAATTTTTTTGATGATTGTTATATTTTCTATATACTACGAATACGTGAAAGTAAAAAAAGAGAATTATAAAAACAAGGTATTTCAACATTGTGTTAAGTTAACCGTAATTATCGAAAATATAAATGGTTATAATGTCACAGATTAACACGGGCGAGTTAGTTCGAAAAAAGGGATAACAACTTTTGCTGCTTTACATCCCATATTATTTTCGTTCGAGTATTTTAAAAAAGTTAATTTTCTGAAAGGAAGAAAAAATTGAAAACTTTTGAGAATTTTCAGATTTTTTTCAAAGGGGAATAAATAGTGAGACTTAGAAAAACAGTGATCTTAACTAGCCACCAGTATCTTGCCAAATTAATGAATCAAGGATTCCTGATAAATCATAAGTATGAGATATCAAATATACCTTAATGATAAAAAAATATACTCATTTGTTGATTAAAGACACCTAAAATTTCAGTCAACCCGAAATTGACAGAAATTTGAGGGTGAGTATATTCCTATTAAACGTTTAATGAAAGTTCATACCATATAGTGGTAAGTTCATTAGCCAGATAACATCTACGGGACATAAACAATTGCTTTTGTCTAATGAGCAGCTACGAGGCTTCTAATCAAAAGCTCCTGAGTTCTATTCCGAGTCAACACCGCTTACCACTTTGGTGACCTCGGACAATGAACCTTCAAACACAACTTCTAGCAGTAGCAAAAGTTTTTAACAAATGTTCGTCGCCCACCTTAATGATTGGCTCGATAAAATAATAATAATAATAATAAATGTTAATCGCCCACCATAACACCTGGTGCGGATTAAAACGTTTGTCGCCCGCCAAAAACACTTGGTGCGATAACATCGCTCATCTCACCTCCGACTCACTGAAAGGGGAGTTATGCAGTGGTAAGTTCATAAATCAAATAACATCTACTGAACGTGAGCAACTGCTTTTGTCTAATGTCTGTGTTACGAGGCTTCTAATCAACAGGTTCCGAGTTCTGTCCCAAACCAACACCACTTACCACACACATATATCTTCCCCTTGGAGATAGAGATATGTGTGTGAAACGTAATATATACATGAAAATAATACGTGCATATATCGGAAATCACTAAAAGCAATCCATAAACCTGAAACAAGCTATTTCTAAGGTACATATATACACTTGCCAATTTTTATACATTGATTATAAAGAGGACTATTAAAGGTATAGGAAGCGAGACTATATTAAATATGTCTTTCGCTCAATTGGCAACATCTGCAAAAAGCCGTGTTTTGTGAAGAATAAAGTGTTGTGTTTTGATACTTTCAGTCTAATTGCCATACCGACAAATCCATACACTTTGGTGTCGAAACATACTTGGTTATGTCATGCTAAATTAACTTCGGTTTGTTAACTTCGATAACTTTTTAAACCTTCGATACGAACCCGAATTATAATGTCAATCGTTAAAGGAAAACGTGATTTATTTAAACGTAATCAATCGACAGTTCGCACCGCCATTACGAAACTGATTACGAAAACTGAATGATTCAATTAGTGAAAAAACTGATTTAAAATAGAACGTTGAACGCTTACTAGACAAAATAAACGAACTAACCTTGGCAGACAATAAAATCCAAGAACTTCTAAACCATGAAGATGGGCGAACAATACACAGAAAAGGATCACTTAGCGACGTTTGCTTATAAAAAGAAAGAAAATACGAATGCCAATTTTTTCTCGCCAAGATTGCTAATATCTGAGATTATAGATAACATGCAACAGCCAATAGCTGAGGGTATAAATTACGCATCTGAGATGCATCATGGGACAGTTAGATGGAGGGGCAAAAAAATATATAAATATATATCTATATAAAAATATATATCTTCTGTAAAAATATATAATTTATTTCTATATTATCACTTATAATCACCAAAGCCTGATAATACCAGGCAATATTAATTGAGATAATATCAAATAATAAGTCAAAAATGATTGCTGTTTTCATATAACTTTTTATAATCGGATTTCAGTTCTTATACTTATAAGAAATCGATTCTTTTTATCTCTTACCAGACATCTTTAGCCACCAAATTATTTGATAAGAATATTTGCTAACAAATTTTTGATTGGATCTCTTATGCATTCCATGATTCCTTGAGCAAAATATTTTAAAATTTTATAATGTAAAAGACATTTAATCTGAACCCTTTTATTAACTTTTTCTTTATACTTTTCATTCTATATATGAGTATCCTTGATGACATCAAATAGCATAATGTAATCTCGCATTTTTAGCTCAAATTTTTCTTATTAATGCAAAGTAAACAAAGGATTCAAACATTTAAAGGATTCAACGCATTTTGTATCTAACAGCACACCTGTTTTATTAAAATAAGCGTATAAATTAATCGATAGCAGCAAGCATATTTATTTCATTTGCTGGACATATTTCTTAGTATATGTTGTATCTTTAAAACATTTATTCAGATTCCATAAAAAAATATAACGAATTAAAAAAAAGAAAGGAAATCATGATATAATCAAAGAAATGAAAAATTAAATATAATGGGGATGCTTTGCCTCCTACAATGGAAGAAAAACATGCAATTAAATATTTGCATGAAAAACACAGAATGTTGAATGTCGTTGAAAGTGTGAAAGTGATCATTGCAAATTACATATAAAAAATATTTTTTTAATTAGGAAAATAAATGAACTATAGTTAAATTGTATAATTGAAAACTTAGTAATATGGCTTAAAAATTATTTGGGAGCTGTGATACTTTAGAAACTTTCAATTTCAACTCTATGAGAAACATTTATTATAAAGTATATTTGTGTCAGATTCCATAACTTCAAATTAAATGGTCAACAAACAGGCAGAAAACTTCAAGTGGGATTGTAAGCGAATAATTTTTTTAAAAAGTGTTTTCTTTACTATACTATATACAAAAAATAGTTAAATCTTTTGAAACGATAAACGCAGCATTAAAACATAAATGCGTGATATGGAAACATAAATGAGTTAATTAAATATTTTAATGGTATCTGCTCAGAATGACTTAAAACTAATAAATTTATTCCTTTTTAATTCTTAATTTTGATACCCTTTGAAATGTTTTGAAATAGTTGTAATAGTCAGTAGGAATAGGCAGAATGTCTGTGCTATTTATTTCCTACATACGATTATTGCTCCTTTTATTTTCTCATATACGAATTACAGAAGAAATACTGATAACAGATTACAGAAGAGAAGTATCATAAAATTTAAACTCGATATTTTGAGAAGTCCTTACTTCTAGGCCTCCCCAAGTTCAAAGAACACATTTTTGACATTAAACCCATTTGTTGCCTACAACAAAGAAACTTAAACAAACTTTGAACTAGAATGATGAAATTCACTATATGGTCTTGACTTCATATTTGTAGACTTCTATCAAATTTTGAGCGAAACCATTTGAGTGGAATGTAGTCTGTCCAGCCTTCCGATTATAATTTAACAAGATAACAATGATGCTAAGAAAGAGAGATGAACACAATTCAGAACACATATTTATCTAAAATATAGATGCCTATCAAATTTGGAAACAAATCTTTCAATGGATTAATTTTCTATGGGTATGTATTTTCACAAGAATACAAACCCGATAACTCAAAGAAGTTGTGATTTAAACATCTGAAAATTTGTAGATGATTTTATGACTGTTTCAAATTTTACTTTCAGTCTTGAAGAAACGAGTCTAAAACTCAAATTCGATCTTAAGTACGTTTTAGCCAGATGCAAAGAATTAATCTCTAAAAATATTGCCAGAGATTAGAAAATAGATTCAGTAAAAATGATAAATTTACTCCAAATATCTATATTTCGTAACTATTTTTCACAGATGCCATGGAAAAATTTTAGTCTTACTCGAGATCCCTAATTTTATGCAGGTGAAAAGGGATAAAACTTTTATAAGAAAATATACAAAACAGCTTTGAGGAGACTATTTCATTTGATTGAATTTAATATATGGCATTAATATAATTTCTTAAACTTGTAAAATTGGGTCTTCCTTTTATCTCTTCTTCTTGGAGATTATCTTTGTTTTAAAATACTTTTACCATTTTTGTCCTTCACAACCTTAGAAATATGCTTAGCATTTCAAGAGCTAAAATACATTTTAAAAGTGTTCCAAATGTAATGGAAGAAAACTTTTGATTACTTTAAATGAATTATCTAAAAATTGTTTTATTCTGAAACTTAGTTTATAGAGTATTTGCATTAATGGTATAAAATACCACTTTCAAAAGATATATGCCAGTGTTCTCTATCAGATTATTTCCGAAATTTAAGGAGAAAGTATTGAACTTTTTTAAGGAAATAAATATGAAAAACAATTTGCTCATTAAAATCTTTTTATTTCAATTTATTTTCTACTAATTGCCTGTGATTATCAGTTGGTTTTCGAAAATTTGGTTACTATCAATTTAATCTTTTTTTAAATTTAGTATTCATAATTTCATCCAGAAAATACTTTTAAGCCTCAAATTATGACCGAAATGAAATAAGTATAATCCGAATAGACGAAAACATTCTGTTTATTGTGTATACAAACAATCCTCATGTAACCTTCACAGAGTTTAAAAGAGTAACCGATTCACCTATCTTTTGCATACTGTTACTTCACTTTCTTATTTACCATTCAAACTATATAGATACAAAACAGACACCTTCTTCTTTAGTTTTCCACAATGAGAAAATTTGAGCGATTAAAAAATTTAATGAATCAAACACAGTGTGTGTGTGTAAATTTCCAGAATTCAAGGAAAATGCACAAGTATTAAAGTAATGTCATTAAAAAAATTGTATTTTAAGATGGAGTAAAAATCATTTTGCCTGCAATATTTTTGTAAGTTGACAGGGAGAATAACCAAATTTTTACTTGATTTTTAATTAGGAATTAATTAGTAAAAAAAATCTTTTTGGAGAACATATTTCCACCTAATAAGATATACATGTACTAAATTTCATAACTGTAGATTAAACGGTCTGGTCTGCAGAGTGCCAACACATACTCACGTCTTCTTTAACATTTGTAAAAAATTTTATTCATTAGTGCTACTTCAGTATTTTAAAATTACGATCAATAATCGTTAGAAGCATAAATGGAATTTCAATACTCAAATCCTATAAGAAAAAGTTTCCTTGTTTTCTAAAAGAAAAATATTTTATAGTATAAATATTTCTTCATCTGTCCGAAAAGACATGAAATAATAATGGATCCTAAACAATACTTTAGCAATCAAATAGCCTTTTCTGCGCATAATTTAGTAACCATGTCAATTTAATTAAATCAATGTTTTAATTAGATTTTTTATTTAATACTAGCCGCCTTTGGCAACGAGCTGGTTTACCATGAATAATGTGTTCTTCAATTAAATACATACCTTGCTCCTTTTATAAATTATCATTCAAATATATTTAAACTTCAAACTTCGATCGTCATGTAACTCTGTTATTATAGGAGCCTTACGATTATTTGTTCATTGTGCTATACATCTCTTTGATTTGCAATCAGCTGTTGTGGAATTATGTGTATGATATCACATCTTATATTTATTTCATAACATTACGCTACCATTCTAACACTTGCTGAGCATCACACTCTACTCGTTTTAATTTGCAATAAGAGTTAATTTAATCATTCCGTTTGAGTTTTTGTCAAAGTGACGACAATTACACTCTTAATGTGCTCTTACAGGTTAAATTCTACTTTCCTTTTGTGAGAAATTAATTGTTGGAAAATATAGTTACAGTATTTCTTTGATTCATTAAAAATAGAAACAGTTTATAAGTTGAAACATAATTATCAATAAAATAAAAGTCATTTTTAAGATAATTTAAAAAATAGTTTTGTGCTGTAATATTTTCGAAAATTATCGCAGAAAAATTCGAAATGTTAGCTTCATTTTTAATTAATTAAAGTTTCCAAAGAACTCCGTCTAGGTATATTTTTTAAATTCTTCCAAAGTAAGTATGTGCCTACCAAGTGTAATAGCTCTAGACATATGGACTGGTGTGTAGTGCACTAACACACACACCAGTCCATACATGTAGTGCACTAACACACGCGCGCGAGCGCACGCTTTGATTTATATACGCTAACACTTATTCCTTTGGTTGTATGCCTTGGAGTAATTTCAAGCATTGATTGGCCTGAAACTGATATTTTCTTTAAGATGGTGGACGGAAGGATAAAAAAAAGAAAACGTTTTCATAATAATATTCTTTTATTTTTGTAAATCAATCAGTTTTAATGATTTATGAAAAAATAAAATTTATTATTCATTAATGCATTGTTCGGCTCAAGCGACATAAAATGCAACTATTTACTTCCTTTAGATCAAGTTAACAATATTAAACAATATGTATGCCTATTACTAATGATTTACAAATTAGACATTGGACTTGAATTTGAAAGCGTATCCTGTATAAAGTCAATCATGTTTACCGGAAACAAAAAGCTGATTCATTGAATTAATGATTTAGATATTGCAAGCGATCATAGAAACCTTTGCTTTGTATTTATTTTTCAAAAAAATATCACATTTAATATTTATTTTATTTTATCCAGTTACGTGTGGAAAGTTACATTTTTTTTTAGATTTAATTTACAATAATAGCTGATTTTTTAAAATGTTAGCTACTGTCAATATGATGGTAACACGTTGATAAAAGCTAATTTTTTTCCCTTTGATGTGCTTGTGCAGATTGAATTTTATTGTTTTGTTGGAAATATATTGTTGAAAAATATGGTTTCAATATTTCTTTAAAAATTTGTTAAATATAGAAGCTTATATGTTAAAACACTGATACCATAAAAAGCAAATTTTTTAATCTTTAATTTCATGTAAATATCATGTTTCTACGACGTTTTCGAAAATTATAAAATGCCAAAATTTCGCTTAATTTCTAATTAATTTAAATTATAATCGAAAATTCGAAAAAATCGCTCCGAATTGCATATCGCAGGGTGTCCAAGGTATACATATGCCACATTTAGTAGCTCTAGGTGGAACGGTTTGTACTGTAGAGCTCCACCACATACACAAATACAGGCAAATACACATTGAGCTTTATTATTATAGATAAAATAATACCTTTTGTGTTTACAAAATGGGCGATTTGGTTCAAAGGCGATAAAATTTCTTATAACATAAAGACAAAATTTAATTGTGAGGAATCTAAATCTTGATCATATTTGTAATTTTCTACCTTTGATGACAGCTGATTGCCCGAGAATATTAGTTAAGTTTATTTTCATTAAATATCTTATCCATAACTCGAAATACATTATTTTTAATAAAGTATTTTCAAAGATTAAATTGTGCCAGACATTAAAGCTGTGTTATTTAAACTTGTGCTTTGCATTTCTACTGTTCATTGTGAAAATGAGTTTTCCTGATACGGTCATATGCCAAAATTAATATTGGCATTGAAAATGGAATTTTCAATGTAAATACTTTAGCGATACAATAATTTCACTTCAACCAGAGAAAAAAACGCGAATAAATATTTAATAGAAACGATTTGAGCTTTATTGAAACAATGGAATGCATTGTTATAAAAATACCAAAATAAAATTTCAAATAATTCCTTTGAAAAGAAAGAAAAAATTAACATTATACCATATTAGTTATAATTGAAATACAATTATTTTAATATATCTGAGAGGTATTTTAACTCTGTAAGCTCATTTGGGCTAATTTTGTTAGCCCTAGATCAAACAGTCTTTTCCAAGCAATATGTACAAAAATATACATATATAGTTTTCAGTATTATTAGAATAGAGTTATACACGTGGATATCAATAAAGATACATAAATCACATTTATATGTACTTACAAATAAATGTATCTACTTAACTGAATTTCTTTAGAAATTATTTATAAATTTTTTCATAAATTTGGGCAAAAATTATATTAAAATATACATAAAACTTTTGGACAGAGAATTTTGACAATTTTTTCCTTCATTTTAGTTTATGAAATTTGTGATAAAACTGGATTGGAAAGTTTAAAGGTTGTTTGTGCTGATCACAAATTTAAAGTTTTGACTTGCGTTATTTAATTTATTAAAATTACATATATATTAAAACTACATATCCAAAATTTATACAGTGTATATCATATAAAGCTTCAGAGATTATGCATATGAGATAATTAAAAAGAAAATTAAAGTATTATATTGATTTGTAATTAAGCACACAAATTTTCGATTAATTCTTTCAATACATATTCTACAAAATATTTAGATAGATCTCAAAAGATATCGATAAATATTTTCGTATTTCAGACTAAAATCATTGCAGTTTTGGACAGCAAAAGTTTATTTTAAAGAAATAAAAAAAACGAGTGATTTATTTTGTTATTGAACGCATGTACGAGAAGAATACATACAAGAACAAATTCAAGCCTGCATAAACTAGATCATTTTTTAAATTTTTAATAAGACAGGTTCTTACTTTTTCTGTTATTATTCCTGAAAAATAAAACTGCACTCCACATTTTACAATAAATTCATAATTTTAATTGTTCTAAACAACCTAACACTCAAATTCGAGATGTACTACCACATTATTACTTCAGAATCACACAAAAAACTATTAAATTAAAAAACGAAGTGCAGTTCGAATTGTGTTTCCGTTATGTAACAATCTAGTACCCGGCGCGTGACTGCAGCAGAAAAAAATAATATTTTGCGCAATAAATCAATAATTTGGCAATGTTTTATCGAAATAGGATGATAGGTACGACTGTATATAAAATATGAACAAGCAAATATTCATTTTTATATGTATTAGATTTGTGTATTTTTTTAGGATTGTAAAACTTGAGGTTATCTCAAAGTGGTAATGAAATAAACTATTTATTATATCTCGTGATTCGTTTAACATTCGTTCAGCATTCTCGAACTTAATTTTAGAAGATGTGGTTAAAATATTTTCTTTTAAAATTGATTAAACATGGAAAATATATTTATACCACAAAATCGTTAATATTGTTGAAAAGATAATTTTGAAAATTAAGATGGTTCAAAATTATTTGTACTACAATATTTTTGATAGTTTCTACGAAAAATATTAAAATTTAATTTAACTTTAAAAAACCCCATAATTTTCTAGCACAATCTGAGAACAGGTTAATATTTTATAGCTCTGTGTTCTATACCTACAAAATATTAACCTTTTACTTGGATTTAACATTTCTACAGAGTCTAAAGTCTGCTCGGAGAGTTATTGGGATATTAATCTTTGGTAAATAAATGCGGTTGAGATTCGATTTTTTTTTTATTTTAGATAATTGTACTATTCTTATAAGCATCCCGTAGTTGTAAGCAATAAGCTGACCAAGTTTCATCGCAATCGGGTGAACGGTTTAGCAAGACATAAGAGACATACAGACAAACATTCATTTTTATATAGACAAGAATTGCCCAGAAAAAAAAGGTGATATCTGTAGTTTTTTTTTTTTTTTTTTTGCATTATTTTTACAATTTGCTTTGAAGTGAATTGTAACCTCTTCAAACAAATTTATGAAGTATAATATTCTGTCAAATGATAAGCTTTTGTCTAACAATTTTTTTTAATATTTAATTAGCTTTTTAGAATGATAATTTTGCAAAATTCGAAAATCAATCTCTGTATTATAAAACCAAATAAATTCAACATTTTTTTTTTCAAGCAATAGTGATATAACTTGGTAATAATTCCCATATCAGCTTTATAATTCGGAATCGAAACAAATAAATAATTATTCCATACACTTACCTCAACTGTCGTTTCTATCTTGACAACCATAATAACCATTACGATTGCACCAAAATCCTGCAACATCCTGTTAGATGCTTTTCCTGCGAACGGCTACGTGCACTGCAGGATAACTAACAAGCATAATCCTGACGTATCCTTTCTTTAAGGATCTTCGGCGCATGATTTTTTTTTTATTGTTTTTGCTGAGACGACCTCGTGAGTTATGGAGTGCAGATTCACAATTATGATTGGCGGTTGGATTTTCGCTCCACCCATACCGTCTGAATCATTTATTAATAGGAAGATGGCATCGTTCCTCATTCCTTTATGGGTGTATCATCTTGGAGGATTCGCGCAGCAAGAGAGTGATATTTTTTTTTCTGTGAATCATCTTTTTTCTTGTTTTATTTAAACTAATTCGATTTAGATAAACCTAAAAATTATCAAGGTCTATTCATGAATGAATTTGCATTGAATGATATTCAATCTATATTTTGTCAGAGAAAATGTAATAATCATGGAAATGAAGACCATTACGAATGCTACGTTAGAAATAACAGCCTAGAAAAAGAATATTTCTTTGCAGATTCTCTGTTTGTAGCCTATACAGAATCTTTCTTTGCAGATTCTCTGTTTGTAGCCCATACAGAATCTTTCTTTGCAGATTCTCTGTTTGTAGCCTATACAGAATCTTTCTTTGCAGATTCTCTGTTTGCAGTCAATACAGAATCTTTCTTTGCTAAGATAATTTGTATACACTGTAATTCTATCTGTACTTAAAGGAAAAGTAATAATCATTAAATGAACTACTGTAAATAACAAAATCATTGTACATATATTGTTGACACGAGCAAAAAAAAATCATTTGAAACCTCACGCAAATATGCTTTTTTTTACTTTCTCATACAGGAAAAGAAAGATTACTATTGTCAAAAAATTTCGAACTTGGAACTCTATACATGCGATTTTTATCTTTCAGAACACTGTCTTTTTTTTTTTTTTTGTCTGTTTTTTATAGATTAATCGTAAACAATTTTGAACTCAAGATTTTGATGAATCTCTACGTTCTGGACCTCCCTGATCGGAAAAGACATTTTGGAAAAATGTGATTCTGTCTGTTTGACAAAAATGACTCAAAAATTTAGCTGGATGAATGAAATTTAGAATTTGAATCTCACACAAAATTTGGGGATTTATATCAAATACTGAAGAAAGTCGATTCTCAGAAAATTAGCTATCAATACAAATACTATGGAACACAGTGCAAGACTAGATGTATAAAATTTGGTATGCAGATTCGATACCTAAAAATATAGATATCTATAAATCTTGTTTGTCGAAGGATTGTCGATCTTGTTTGTCTGTGCTTACGGGCGCATGTAAATATTATGCTTGTGAATGGAGGGCAGTGGTGAGGTTTTTCTCCTAGTTAGCTGTGCAGTGCAGTAGTGCTTTTTATTTCTCCTGAAAATCGAGAGCTAGAAAGTAGTAATTTTTTATATGAAACAAAAATTAGCAATATCGACATAATGGTTGGGAGTGGATGTTTGCTCCTTTTACCTTTTCTTGTTATTTTTATTATACAGATGGGCATTCAGTACATTATTGATTGTCCATTAATAATGTACAGAATGTCATATATATGGAAGAAATATGTGGAAAGAACAGAAACTATGAACGAAGAAACCAAATATACAAATATTTTTAATCAAGGAATCACGTTTATAAAAATTAATCAAAAGCTTGAATATATAAAAATGACAAAAAAATCTTAATTTATGTTTAAAGGCTTAACAAATATAAAACTCGCCGAGTATTCCATTGTAATAAAAGTGAACTGTTTTATAAATGTTTTCCCTTTACCAATTGAACTTAGTTTAAAATTGTGAGTCATCCATCTTTGGTGATCAAACAATTTTAGAAATACGTTTAATAGAATTTTTTTTCTACAGTGATGATGATTTAATTAATTTAATTTTAATCATTTCCTACTTTTTAGTTTTTAATTTTTAATTCATCAATTTCAGTTTTATAGAATTCTGAAATAAGTTATTTCTTATTTCCAACTGAATCATATCTCTTGTATAAAATAGAATTTTAGCTAAATTAATCGATTAATTAAAAATATTAATAGTATCTAATGAAATATTTCGCTAATACGAAAGTGAATAGGTTTTCAAAACTTTAATTCATGAGCATGCGAGTGAAAGTTCCATTACAAATTTAACAGAACAAAACAAATAAGAAGGAAAAGTTTCAAATTTCAATTGCTGATATTTGTCAAATGTTCGAGGAATGAGAAGTAAAGAGTTGAATACCTTAATAACCTGCATTTAACTGTTTATAAGAATGACTAACAGACAATGTAGAGATTTCCTATGACCTGAGATGCTTTATAAGGAAACAAAAGCTATTATTATTATTACAAGTAGCTGTAATTCGAGATAATTTGCTCATGATACGTTTCTCATTTTTTGAACAGTAATGAATGATTATACAGGGTGCCCCACAAGGTATGCAGAGTCTAATATTTACAGATTCAGACAGAACACATCAATAGGAGTACTTTGGTGTACAACATGAAGTTCCCGAATATAACGCCAAAATCTAATTAAGGTGATTAATCTAATTAACCGCTTATCTTGTCTATGTCATACAAGAATGGGATGACATCATCATTCAACACGCAAAAAATATGTTTCACCGGTTGCATTTTCGATGAAAAAAATTGATCCAATGTAGCCTTCGGCATATAATGCACACCACAGTGTAAGCCTAAGTGAGTGCAGTGGCTGAATGTTGTGGATTTTCAGTGGCCAAAAGTCTGAAGTTCTATTTATTAACAGGTGGAAGTGCAGGTGGATTTTGATTGATTTGAACTTTGTAAAGGAACAGAGCCCGCTTCCCTCCTCATTTTCTGATGTCAGAAATTTACATAATCACTTAGAGAAGTTTCCACATTGTGCAAATGCTCTATGCATTGTAATTTAGAATACAAATTTTCGGATTTGTAATCGATGTTCTTCTGTATTTAGACTATGAAGCTATATTCGGGGACCCTACATATTAGATATCAATATACTCGTCTTAACTTGTTCTATCCAATAATGTATAAATATCAGATTCTGCATACTTTGTGGAACACCCTATAATAATTAATCAATTTTTATCAAAAGCAGTGACTAAAACATGTGGATTTTTATATTCGAATTTCATATTTTTCGCCGAAAGTAGCAATAACTCTAACTGGATAAGAATTTCTAACATTCCATGATATTACTTAATACCAGCGGGTGACCGAGCACCGCTCGGAGAAAACTGGTATCGAAGCTAACTCGAAGATTTAAATTTTCAATTGTGATTTATCAAAACAATACATGCCATAAGAAAATTTGTGAAACCATTGGTGAAAAGATAACCGGTTAAAGTGCACCATTGTAAACTATTCTAAACAAAGTTAGAATTTGGAAAGGGAACTATTCTATACAAAGGTAAAGTAAAGGTAAAGATTGAAGTGTGTTGAAGTTCAATATTTTTGACAAATTTATTTAGAAAAACCAAACATATATACATACATAAGAAACATATTATAAACCTATAACAGCATAAACATAAAACTTTATTAGTTCGCCATATTGGCTATAGATGGCAGCACGTTACCGCTTGAAAATTTAAGTAGCCATTATGGCGAACTAATAAAGTTTGAAAATATCCTATCTGTAACTCCGAACTGCTCGACCGTAGCGCTTCAAAACCGGCGCCAATCGATTCCCCGTGGCCAAAAACCCCAGACCCCCAAGTTTACCGGAGTTTATTAATTCTGAGGCGATTTTCGACTTGACAACCATTCCTCGTATTATTGTATTAGATTGGATACTGATAATATCATCTACCTTATTAAGCACATATAAAAATTTATTTCTGATTAATTATTAGTTATAGTACATTCAAATAATTTCGATGCAGACGTTTAGTGAAGAGATTTGTATGAAATAAATTTTGGGAGTTTCATTAATTTACAATAAAATCTTCTGATACTTTCCGATCTTATTTTTTCACATTTCTTGCTTTTGAGCAGTTCCGATCAGAGTCTGTAGAGAAAAAAATAAGGAATTATGCAAAATATTTCTAATAAAACATCTATACATCTAACGTACTGAATTCTTAGAAACAAAAACCAACTATTAAATCTAGAAACTAGTATTCTCCGTAAAGCTCATCAGTTTTTCTGACATTTGAAATTACACTGTCAATATGGATTTCTTTTCCTCTGTGCATTCTTCAGAATAAGAATGGTTATATTCTTTGAAAATTATCAATTACCAACTTAGCCATAAGTCATATTTTCATTTCTTGATATTCAGAAATTTTATCATTACTTCAATACACGAATATCAAAAATTTTATTGAAATCTACTTGAATGTGTTATTTGAGTCCTCATTATGTTAACACAAAACAATTGAGAAGTAGAAACCCTTCAGCTAATCTTTTTTATGGTTAAATTACTCAATTATTACACTTAAATTTAAGAGAATGGAAAACAATATAATTAAGATCTAATTATTTATTTAAAAATTTTATTAAAATATACATCTCCTCTTTTAAATACGATCATTTTTAATGAAAAAAGATTTTATACTATATTTCAAACAGAATTCTAAAGGATTAATACCATTTTCAACTTATTCGTAAACGAAATTTTGAGTTTATGATTTTAATAAAAAGCATTTGCTTTGTTGCTATTTGAAATTGTTTGTCTTTATTTCATGATTCATCACTGATCTGTACTGCTTCCCTAGTAGCACACAAATATTGTACAATATTGTATAACATTGATAAATATTCGCAATATTATTTAAAATTGTGGAATATTGTTTAATGTTACATAATATCGCACAATATTGTACAATATTTAACTGGCCGTACTACCTGGGTTCTTTTATCCGCAGTATCCTTATGTTCAGTATGCTAGTAAAGGGTGAAAATGTGATTTGGGTCCCCTTCTTAGCGCATTTTCAAAAAGTCGCCAAAGGGCGCGTTTTTGCGTGTTGTCTTGCGGAGTTGAATGCTCTGAGAGACACTGAGCAAAAACGCGCCAGTTGGCTACTTTTTTAAAATGCGCCAAGCAGGGGACCCAAAGCACAGATTAACCTGGTAAAGTTACCAGGATCTGACTCCCTTTGCTTCGCTTGCAACGGGAACCTAGTTAAGTTAAAATTTTCTGCTCTGTGCCTTCTTCAGTGCCGATGACATCCCCTGCTCTGATTTATAGACTTGTTCAAATGGTTTGCAACATTTTTTTATTTCATATTTGAAAAGATATTCAGCAATAGTGACCCATAAAAGTTTGAAAAGAAGTCTTCTTACATAATAGCTTGAAAAAAAAAAACCTTGAATGTAAATATTATGGGATATGGAGCGACAAAGGCTATAATCCCCTGGTTGCCACAAAGTAGCGATTAAAAGTTCTCCAAATTAACATTCCTGTATTAACATAATATCTAATTGTAAATTTTTCACAAGATTGTCTTTCTGAACCGCCATCTTGATTGGCGATTTGGTGCTCTTTGCGTACTAGGTGAGATAACTAGGATTTTTCAGAAATCGGACATTAATCAGGAATGCATATCTATTATGTCATTAGTATGGATATAGAAATAAAAACTGAGGGAGAACAACAATGCTAGGAGAAAATCACTTATTATAAATTGAACTTACATAAATCAAATTGATGCTAATCTTTCGGTGCTTATTAATTAACTGTGAAAGAGATAAAATTCGCTAAATGTAGCACCAGAACGAAATTGGCATTGTGACTCTACATATGACTCTAGCATATAAGAAGAAAACAAGGACCTGCTTACTATGTTTATAGAAAATGTAGGGAGGAAGAAAATCATATTCTTTTGAGGAAATTTCTTTCAAGCATCGTTGTTTGTATCAGCCAACGAAATTATTGCCAACCCTTCATTCACCTTTAATAAATATGTAGCAATATTTTATATAGATAAAATTTATTGCGTACATTAAAAATTGTCTGTTTTATGAAGCGAATAAAAGAATTTCAGGGTCGATCTTTTATTTAGCCCACCTTTGGCGACTTTTTCAAAATCTTGCCAAATAATCAGCGATAATGATTCCAAAATGGCAACCTTGACAACATCTGAAGAGAATATTTCAAATACTTTCAATTTGGCAAGATTTTGAAAAATTGGCTAGATTTTGAAAAAATCGCCAGAGGTGGGCTAAAATAGGATTTTACCGAATTTCAAGACAGCACATGGTGTTGCTCTAAAATTAAAAAATACATAAGAAATTTTCCATTAAAAAGCCAAGATGGAAATAATTAAGTGGGTTTAATGTCACTGTTTGGCAACATATTATTATTGTCATCCTTTTAATAGAAAAAATCAACCATCAGTAAGAATATTAACTAACTTACTTATTTCGTTTCATTTGATTTGTCGACGCATTCATTAATGCAACTGATCAATTTTAAGAATTCGGTGTTGCAGGTTTCATTGATTGGCATGCTTTGCGTGTCAGTATTACGCAAACAATCTGTTAGTTTCATTCTTTGATCTGCACAGGAATCTGATTTCAAACAATCAAAGATATATTTTTCTTTCTGAAGCTTATCCTCGTTTATTTTATATTTTTCTGTTGTTTCTTTGTTTTCTGTCGAATCATCTTTATCGAGAGGCAGAGAAGGAATTTTGAGAGGCATATCTGATGTATATATCTAAATGAATCTGTTAGAGTTCGGATTATTTTTGGCAAATCCTAATGACTAGTTCATTTTGCCACACCTTGCTTTTACCAGCGCTAATCTGCATAAATTAAATTTATTAATTTATTTCAATATTCCATCGTAGATATTTTTAATATTTATAGATGAATTTCGTGTAACGTCAGAATCACATGCAACGAATCAACCTTAAGTGGCTACTCTGATATGGGCAGATTTGCATTTGTATTTCGGTAATATTCATTGAATATTTACATTGAAAATTCATTATTTATATGGAACATATTTAAAAAGAGACTGTCACAATAATTATAATTCTGATGATAATAGTTATAACTATTATTGTAATTGTACATTGTATTAAGAATTCCTTTAATTTTTTTCAATTTTTTTTTCTTGTTTATTAACCATAATTCTGTTAATAAATTAATATTGAATGTAACTGGTAATGTTTATTTATTTATAATGTTTTGAACAGCACTATAAAAACATGAGCAGAATTCAAAATTGCTAATATTGAAGTAATTTTTTGAAATTTCATTAACTAATTGATTTGAAGTAAATCGTTTGCATATTGATTGTCTGTTAATCTATACGTCCTCCTGCATGTAAATGCAATAATTCAGAAACGAATTACTTATATAAATGAAAACTGATATGTTATATTCTTACAGCAATTATAGGTATCATCAAATTTTGGTATCAGTATATTGTAAAAAACTATGTCTATAATGCATTTTCTAATTTTTAATCATACTATACAACAGAAATTGCTCGTGGAATTCTGAAAATAAAACTGAATACTCATGGTGTTAAAGGCTTGCTCTAAAGCCATATATTGCAGAGAGAAGAAGCATTCCCTTATTAAGTGGAATGCGAGACAGTTTTGATAAGACCACTTCTTCCCTTATAGTTATTTATATAATTAGGTTGGGGGAAAAGAAATCCGCTATTTTTACGTGAACTTCAAGACTTATTTAACATGCTTCAGGTTGTCCGATTTAAGTCAAATATGCACCGTTTTGCTCTACAATTTGTTGCTGTTTCAAAAGAAGCTTTATAGTGCCTCTCTCATAGAAGTCTTGGTCCCCATTGACACAAAACTATTGTGAACGACTTTCACAATCTTCTCTTGATGTCAATTTCTTTTCACTAATAAAATTTTGCAATTCAAGAAAAATATGGTAATCGCTTGATGCTAGGTATGGACTGTATAGTGAATACATCAAAACTTCCCAACCAAGATCTCAGAGTTTCTGGAGAGTCACTATAGACGTATGTGGTCTAGCGGTGTCTTGATGAAACACGACACATCTTCGGTTGGCCAATACTGGCCATTTCTGGTCAATCGCTAGCTTCAAACAATCCATTCGAAGAAGAGATCTGAATATACAGTTTTGGTTATACGGAAGTAACTTATAATAAACGATACCTTTTACTTGTGAACAATCTCGTTCTAATATAAACAAATATTAATAATTTATAACAAAAATATGCAATCGGCAGTTTTTAACACATTGACTGCCGAAAACGCGCCTGTGAGTTACAAATAATATGTAATTGTACAAAATCATCTATGTTATTAGATGACACCTTCTCTACTACAGTTAAAAGATAGGAAAGAAGCATAGCATCTAATTAGATAGATAGATGGTCCTGATATCAGACGAAGTTAGTGGCAGTGTACGTGTTTCGATACATTTGATACAAGTCATTCGATACATTTGATATTCTAAATTTAAATTTTTTTAAAGAGGTTTCAGACGATGAAAAAATTTTGTACATCATAAAATTTTAAGCAAAACTGTTTTTAAATATTGTTTATACATGAAAGGAATTTAATTCCTAGCGACATTAGGTGTAACAAATAGTGGCGGGAGGGCACTTAGTGTCATCCATTCACTCAAACAACACCGATTTTATTGTTTGATATTCATGTTATTTTTATCGAATACTTCCTCACTATATCGTGTTTAATTCACACTTTCAACTTTCTTTTTTAGCTCTGTTATGCTTTGAAAAAAATGAGGCGTGATCTTGACTTATACTAACAGGTGCAAAACTTGCATTGCCTTGATAAACACAATATATACGTGATGCAACATAACACCTAAGCCTACTCTTCTATGCTAAACTTTGTGCATAAACCTCATTTAGAGGAATAATCGACGACGAAATGACACGCAAGGTATTCTTTAAGGGAAGTACGGTTTCACTGTTATGTTTAACAATAACAAAAAATTCTTTCAGAAGAAGAATCACAATCACTTAATAGTAAACAAGGCACTAGAAACTAAGTATATAAATTACAATGTTTAAATAAAGATTTCTATTTTGGCAGTTTGAATTCTTACTATGAATTCCGGTAGTAAAAGATTGATGATTACATGGACTTGCATATTGTTTGTTAGTATATTGGATTTTGCTCTTTCAGGTGATATGGGTGATGGCTCTTTAAAATATGAGGAATTTGACATGTGCTACAGATACGTGAACTGTGATTCAGGTTAGTATAGTCGGAATTGATAGTCCAATATTTGCTTATTTTTTTATCACTGATGAAAGAACTTGCAAAGAAGAAACAATAATTAAACTTCTATTCAACTCTTTTACAATTCTACCAACAAAATTTTCCATAGTTACAGGGTTGCTTTATGAAATTCAACACCAAATAATAAAAAAGAATTGAAATTATCCTAGAATATTAAATTCAGATGAAACGAATTATTTAAAAAATATCAAGGTAAAATAATCAAGAATGTTTTATATTTAAACGTATTTTGGAAATTTTTTAGAAATGGCACTTTAATTCTCGCCTCTGTAACCAAATAACTTAGAGCCATCGTGATTTTTCATTCTTTTTTCTAATTTGAATTCCATTTAACTATTGAATCAAAAATTTTAATCTGAAGACAATAAATCTTATGCTACTATAAGATTGAAAATATTATCTGCTCAATGATTTTCTATCATTCAAGAATTTATTAAACTTCTTTTTATTTTATGTACATAAAGGAAAGTTCATGTAGTAATTCAAACAACTGATTTTTTAAAAATTTCAATCATAAATACAACTGAGTATAAGAATTAACAAAAGTTTCGTGTCAATTAACTAATTCTTTATTAATATGAAACTATGCATTATTTGTAGAAAATATTTTTTTAAATACTATGTTGTCATTCCTACTGAATAAAAATAATTTGTGCCTAAAATCAGTTGTGATTGCTATTGTTATTTCTATCTTAAAATTAAATTTTGAGTTATTCTTTAACGCAATAACTGCCGCATGAAATAAGTGCGATTCACATCTATTTTATAATTAGATGACTCCTATATTACAGTTCATACAACAACAAAATGAGTAATATAATTAGATAAATGATCACAAATATGAACGTGTTGAAATTAAACAAATTATCAATAAAATTAAATTTCATTGTCTTTAAAAAATTACTTGGTATAAATGATACTCTGATTTGCATTCAAAATAATGTTGCAGAGGTTAAGAGGATTGAAAATCAGATATTTATAATGGCAAGTTAAAAACATTAATGAAATTATTAATAAAATATTTTAATTAAATTTAAATAAATTTAAAAATTTCGTTACAATATGAAAGTTGTATATAGTTTGAACACTAGAAACAAATTCCTGAAAGGGTACGAAATCAAATTTCTCAATTTGCTTTCTCATTTCAACCTTCTGCAGCTATATTTTTAATTGAACACCAGTGAAGTATTTCTGTTTTAACCACCAAATAAAAAAAAAGCTGTTGGGTGAGAAATAAATTATTTCCTTATCAAACTTGATTGATTATCAAGAACTATAAGAAAAAAATGGGCATCCATATAAATTTAACTATTTTATAATAACTAATGATGTTATTACTTTTATATCAGGTGACGAAGGTTTTGCTGAAGTGATGAAATGCTATGAGCATTTGACAGTGGAAGTAAGCATATTTTACATAATTTTAAACTATTATTTCACTGTTGTAAAGAAATTACAAACATTTCCGTTAATTTATCTAATATTTAGTAGTGTATCTAATATCTAGTAGACTCCTCCAATCTTAAAAGATAAAGAAAAGACGTTCTAATCATTATTCCTATTTGGGTCGATCCTATTTTAGCCCACCTCTGAAGCCAATTTAAAAACTCGCCAAATTATCAGCGATAATGATTTTAAAATGACAACCCTGACAACATCTAAAGAGAAATGCGGCAACCCTACGGAACCTCATTGGTTGATTTAAACTCCGTTAGAAAACTATTTAATCTTATTGGTACTTTCGATTACTTTCAAATACTTTCGATTTGGTGTGATTTTGAAAAATTGGCGAGATTTTGAAAAAGTCGCCAGTGGTGGGCTAAAATAGGATTTTACCGTTTATTTGAGGAAACTGAAAAGAAAATTACAGTTTTTAGAAGACAATATTTCATTAAGAGATAGATAGCCAAGATAGTTTCATGGACGATTTTAATCGTCCTGTGATGTCATAGAACTCGATTCTATTCGAATGGATCATGCAACCTTTGAACTATTAGAAATAATACAGGTGTAAGTCTATTGAAAATATCAAGTTTTAATCTCTATCACAATTTTCATTCAAAAGTATGCTTTTCTGTGAAAATTATGAACATCAAGAAATATTTTAGAAATTTCAGAATTAAAAACAACTAACATCCCTAATGAACGAATTGTTCACTAAAGGTGATTAGTTAGAAAATATATGTGGAAAATTCAGGTAGTTTTAGTTTAGCTGATAAGACATAAAATAATTCATATCATTTTAATGTTGACTGCAAATGAATGCTTTAGATGAAGGATAAAGAGAATTTAGCCCTCACAAAGTGCATTAAATTGTTAGACATTATATCATGTGACTTTACTCCATTATAAAAGTTGATTCAAAAAATACTTACTAGGCTACTGAAATAAGATATCTTAAATCTATATGGCAATTTGAAGTTTAAAAATACTTTGTTAAAGGAACAGAGCCCTGAATGAGAAATTATACATTATTCCACTGAAATTTACTACAATCAATGCTTCTGGTTAACAAATACGATGCCGAAATCAGTTAATTTAGTTCGTAAATCAAAGAAAAATAGCAAGTAATCAAATGATATATTTTCTGCACTTTTCTGTTATACAGGCGCAACGAAAAAAATCAACAAAATGTCGCTAAAAAACGCAAAATTACGTCAAATTTAAAGTTTAAATTCACGTTCGTGGTTTTTTCCCATTGAAGACATTCGCTTCGCTTGGCAACTTGACTTGCGTTTGGTTCACATTGGCGACATCTTGCGCCCATTTAATGGAAAAGTACCTATATCTTAATACAATATTAAATTATTGAGAAATCCCTTTTCATTAGGGCCATAAAAATAATATGAGGTTTAGTTATTATTAATTTTTCTGTTATCAATAAAGTTCATATATTAGAAAAAATGCATTATTTTCAAAAGTTCGAAACGAATCATTTATGAAAAATAAAATAATAGAAATTGCATTGAATACATCAAGTTGAATCAACAAAATTTAATTTGCTATTCCAGCTGGGTTTTTTTTACTTCTATTCACTTTTATGTTGATGCCACATAAAATAATCTTATACCCCATATTGGCGTGACCAGTGCTTAAAGGTGTGAAAATTAGTTTTAAGGCAATAAAGTAGATTTCAAGACCATTTTCCAGTATCTCTAAAGATCCTGGAAAACGACATTTTTACTTGCAAATTGTCTAGGACAAAGAAAATGACCAGAGTATATGATTTTCTAGATACTTAGGTTGATGGTGATGATGTCGTGTCTGTGTTTCCACGGAAAGGTGGTGCAGTAGCTTCTGAGGGTAAAGACCCCTGAGCACCTAGAAGGCAGAAGTCTGACTTCTAGCTCAAATGAAGATGACACACACATTCTCTTGCACAATCCTTTTTTAAAGGGGGGCTCATTCATACATCTCACAGATAGAACACAGAACAACCATGTCCAAACCGGGATTTGAGCCCGGGACGCCCAGATCGCCGGGAAGGTACGCTACCCATACGCCAGGACGCCGGCAGATACTTAGATTTGAAAAATAATATACGCATTTCTAATAATAGAATTCAGATAAAATCCCATAGCTTAATTTTTTTAATAATGTTGCATTTTCACCTCATTACAGGATTTTGCGATTGCAGAAAATTTTACTAAAGAAGCTGCTATTTTGGCTGGGCATCCATTTCATTCAACTGGTTTGGTTCCTCTGAGAAATGAATATTGTGCCTGGACAGACGATCAGAAGGTATATGTAAAAATGGGCTGTAGATTAGGAAACTTTAGGGAGACCCTATCCCTATCTCTCTCATCTTGCGAGATTTCTTACAAAAAAATACTATCAGTTTCAGATGCTTTATCCATATTATCTTGGAAATACGATAAGCAGATTTTTTTTTCTTTGATTTGGTGTTTGATGTTATAAAACGGACAACAACCTTCTTTCAGTGATGAGCTATTCTGTTCGAAAATGGAAATAGTGGAGTGGAAGGTGAAAATTTTATTTCTCCAAAATTATGAGTAATAACAGAACGATAATTAAATTAAAGAGAAATATTCTCCCTATCTCTAGTTTGGAATGTTTTTGTCCTCAACATGTGATGCTTTGTTGGAAACACAGTTATTATACAAGATCATTTTTTCACTTTCTTTCATTCTTATTGTTTAAATCTATATGTAATCAGAATGAAAATGTCGCAAGTGGGAAGTATTTTCCTATTATCTGGTAAAAGAAATTAACTGCATATTCCAGCGTAACCGAAAATGTTTTCAATTATTTTTATTCACTTTTCCTATTTGTTTCGTATTATATTATTCATCATGTTTGTTAAATTAAGTAATACTTATTTAATTGAAAATTCCACTGTTTCTTATTCAAATTGAAAAACGGATGAAAAGCTGATAATTAATGATAAAATAAATCCACTAGCGATATACTATTAGCAATATACATACATCAAAAAACTATTAACAACCATATTCTGTGCTTAAAAAATTAAAAGATTTAAGGAGGCTTTATTAAACAGCGCTTCAAAAATTATAGAAATTTTATAATAATAAAACACTTAGCTTCAACAGACTCTCACGCTCTCAGAGAAGATATAAATATCTTTAGTGATTAAAACATTCTTTTAAAGGTACCTAAATTTCGTTTTCCTATGTTCTCAAGTATCAAAGAAGTCCCTATCAATATCTTGTAATAAAAACAATGGAAGGGGAAATTCTTTGTCTCTTCTGGTCTTGTCTCGTGAAGTAAGCGAACGTTATCTTAACATCGTTTTCTTCACTGTTCACAGTGTATTCTAGGGTGAAATAAAAAAATAATTTAAAGTTTTCAAATGGCATTAGGGGATGGCAAGCTTTGCTGTTAAAAATCCAAAATTTTCCATTTCAATAATAATATTAATAAAAGTGGCATTAACTAGATATAATTTTTTCTGCATTATTTATACACTCTTGTCGCTCAGTTAGCATCCTATTATTGAAACAAAGGTTTTTAAATCTAAAAATATCTATATTAGCTAATTTTAAGACATTTCTGAAAAACTTCCTTTTTCTAGGCGGCAATATTTCACCACATCACTGGACTATTGATAGATGCATTTACAGTAAGTACAAAACATTTGCTATAGCTTTCATACCATAATGTACATAGTAGAAAGCAATTGTAAAGAAAAGATACTACCACAAGAAAGCTTCAAATCTTACTATTCTTCAAGATTTTGCTTTTAACTAAGTAAATAAGCTAAAAGATAATGAGAGATTAACAGAAACAATAGAGAAAAAATGTAGATAAAAGTATGGAGTTTAAATTTATAGCGCAGTAGCATTAAGGCATGGATTATCTAAATTACATAGTCTGAAGAATGGTTTCAAAACGAGATTACAACATAATGGCAGATGTGGTTAAAGATCTTAACAATAATATATTTAATTATTTCTTAATTAGAATTATTTCTAATTATTTCATTAATTATTTTTAACGTATAAAAATTTAATTAAAGTTGTTTAAGAGTTGAATATAATTTCAGATCAGCAATTGTATTCAGCACTTGAATCTTTCAATTACCTGGAGAATCCCAGCTGTATTATTTGCCCTTGGTAACTAGACATAGTATTAATAAAGATTCTTAAATTCGTTTGGGGAGTTTCGTTATTTTAATAACCACCTGTATTTAAAAAGTTGAACAAAAGCTTCATAAAAAGTTTCAATAGATAAAAGTCTGAATTAATTTCAGCTTGGAGAATATTTTCGTCCTCGTCCTTATCACCATCGTCTTTACGAAACTTTCAACTACGGCTTTATTATTGATATGTAAACATTCATATATTTGTTAAGAATCTCAGTTCTGTCTTTAACGCCCATATCAATGCCCATTCATTTTGCTAGCGTAAATCATTTGCAGATAGCTTGCTTTATGACTTCGATAAATTTCAAGCTAGATCTGGTAGCATAGCATTGCAATCAGTCATTAATGCTGGTTGAAAATGAAGGATTGCTTAGTGTTCAACTTCAAAATTGATAGCTTTAAACAATGTAGTGATTACACTAAACGCATGATTTCGTTTAGCGTAATCACTACATCGCTTAAAGAATCGAATACATCGGTTCAGGACTAAAGAATTTTGATAACGTAAAGCGAAAGATTCAGCCATTAAGAGACGGCGAAACAATCTACTATTTTTGAAATTTATAACGCTTTAAAAATATTTTCTCAGTTCAAGAATTAATTTAAGAATTTTTTTATTGCTATGAAATAAAATTCCTCAATTTTACTTTTTATCCATTTATATGAAGAATAATGTTTCTATAAAACGACTTCTGTTAAATATATATTTTTTTTCAGACTATTTGCAGTTCCTTCAAAACAAGACATCAATGTGATCATTTTGAAAAATATCTGGTATGTATTTTTTTTACTTTTCTTGTGCGCGTAAACAATCACATTTAGAAAGACTGGTGAAATTTGCTAGATAAAATTTTATCCACTCAATGAACAAGTGTTTGGATAGTTTTTTTCTCCTCTTACATAATGAATTTTTTAAAACAATTATTTTAAGCAGTTTAAAAATCGCTGATAAAATTATTAGATGTTCATAAAAAGAAAATTAAAAAGATATATTTATTTTTTAATATTAAAGTTAGAGCATTCAGTAAAGCGATTTTAATTAAAAAATTTTAGACATAATTTTGTATTTGAGGTATAAATAGAAGGGATTTGGATTTAAATGGTGATATACCAGACGAATCTCAAAAATAAGCAGAAAATTAAAGTTCTCATTTGGCAATAACTAAAATTTGTTCAAAATAACCAAACTGATCTTTTTTTATCTACCGTTTGTCAAAACAAGAAGAGCAATCACAAAATTTCAAAAAAATTTGAAGTGCAAGTAAAGTTATTTGAACTATAAATAAAATTACTTGGATTAAAAATGGTAAAATTCCTATTTTACCATTAGGAATCTCTTGTACTCATTTGGCAATTCTTATATTTATATAATTCCATAATATATATAAATTTCCATTTAATAAAGTGAAAAAAACAATTATTAAATTTCATAAAACTCGGGCATATTTACTGCAATTTCTTACGTTTACTGAACGAATAATAATATCTTAACATTATACATTATTTTTTATTTTCAGGACTGTGGATTTTCTTTGATGGAAAAATACGCAGCTATCGGCATATGTTCAGTACCAGACAGATAATTTTATGTAAATCCTGTTCATGAAAAACGAAAAACATAATAAAATAAAATATGGAATTCTCTAAAACGGAAATAAGGAAATGTTTTGCTATAAAATCAAGGTATTCTATAAATTGAAGCTTTTAGCAGCATTTGAAACAAATTTCGAAACAATCTCTAAAAAAAATGTGTGTGTATTTCCTGCTAATCTAAAACCTTAATATATTGAGGTTGGATTAATTTACTCATATTAAGTTGGTAACAATTCCTACAAAATTCTAGTTAACTTAAAATCCAGTAAAGTTGGCTTGTCATAATTCGAATCAACTTTCTACGCATTGTACCGATACAAAAATGCAAAATCTGAAAATGAAAATTCTAAATGTACTCAAAATATTCTGAAAAATTTAAAACGCAAAATAATATTATTAAAAACTAAAAACAATGTAAAGCAGATAGAATGATTCTTTTTTCTATTTTGTTTCTCTTTCAAAATTTCTACAATCTACTAATTATTACATTCCTCAAAAGGATCTTTAGATTTTTTTATAATTAATTTCAAGTAATCTTGCCACTTCATTTAAATACTGTTTTAATTCCACATTAACCTTCATTCCACATTATTTTGATAAGAATTATTCTTTAACTGGTTAATTCTATTTTTATTTTTTTAAGTTAAAGAAAACAGGATCAAATAATTGAAAAAATTACTTAAAATAATACTTATATATTACACAGAGCAATAAAAACCAGAATATAACTCACCAATAATGACTAGAAAATGAGAAAGTTTACTCGGACATTCTGCCACATAACTTCTAGCATTTCAATGTAAACAAATATTGGCAAATATACATAATAGTTAGGTAATCAATTTATGTAAATTTTAATCAATTTATTATTTAATTTTAATAAATTATTAATCAATTTATTATTTAATTTTAATCAATTATTAATCAATTTATTTTCGTAATAAAACTTTGAATAAAGTCTTACATATATACATAAAAAATTCCTGTAAGGTAAAAATCTTGAGTGAAATGTAGATTTTAATGTATAAAATATTCCAAAAAACTAATAAAACAAAATACATTTACGGTTTAATAAAAATTTCGAATCAAGTCTGCATAATATTTAAAGAAATTTATGAAAAATTATAGAATAGACAAAATACAGAAATCGTCAAAATTTCAAACTCAAGATTTTGACTAAATTCCATGTTTCAGAATTCAAACAATTCATTTTCAAAAGCATATTTTTGGAAATTTTGTCTTAAAACAGGATATTCGAGAAACATGAGAATTATTTCAATAATAACAGTTCACTGACTGTTCAGATATCCATGATTTAAGTATTTAACATAAATTTACATTGATATTCCAGAAAAATTGGAAATAAATTAATTTTTAGCATTTGCTTTAAATACAATGACAAAATGCATTCCGATGAAATGTTCGTTTCTCGTGAGGAAATAGAAAATAACTTCATATTCATTAGCAACACTGCTCTGATATATATTAGGACTATTAGTCACTAGCCATTTGTTTTTCATGATAAGCTGATTTGACGGGTATATCGGTTAAACTTAATTTCAGTTAAAGCATTTAGATAATGCTTCATGACTTTTACTGAATGTTTGTAAAATTTTACAAAATTTCACAATTTTAAAGTTTTTGTAATTTTTATAACATTTTACAATTACGCAAAAAAAATTAATTTTACAAAGCTTGTAATTTTTTTATTTTTTATTTTATTTTGTAAAATTTGTGCACTATATCTTTCCATTGATTGAACAATAAGAAGAAAAACACTTATAGAGAGAATATATATATAGGCATCTAATTATATAACAAATTAGGTAGAAGGTACTAAAAGTATACAAAACCTAAAATATTTCCATCGATGTAAACTTTTGAAGCCAAACCACACTTTTAATTACAATAAAGTTAAAATCAGCAGAAAATCTCCTCGAAACTTTTTTGTTCATACTTGTGAATGTGCGTTATTTACAGCGTGCCAATGGCGAACAACAGTTAAGAAAGTGTCAACCAAAACAGGATTTGAAATTTATTATATTATATATATATATTATTTATATATATGTATAAGAGCTTGATATAGAGGGTAAAACAGAAAGATAAGTAATAAAAATCTTAATAAAGAAGGAGCTTAAATATATAATATTTGAATAATATACATGCAAAAATATTGAACAAAAAGTTTAGTATAAAAACAACATAAACCAAGATAATATAATAATAATCGAAATCACTAAAATAATTTATAAAATTCGAGGAGAATCATTTTTTCTAATCCAATTTTTTAAAACAAATAGTATGTAAAAAAAAATACTTAAAAAGTTAGTCTGCAGATTTGTCCTTGCCATTTCTTTGAGAAGTACGCAGAGAATTACATTTTTATTGACTTTAAAATTGTGATTTATCCATCCTTTAAAAGTAAATTTTAGTGAATCGCCCAAACGAAAACAATTTTTCTTATGCTTTGGCATCAGTTTTGAACAAAACAAGTGGTACCAATATAATAAATATTAACAGTTTATGGCGAAAATAAACTATTGGCAGTTTTTAAAAACCGTCAGATTCATCTGACATTATAAATTCAAATGTTTAAAAAAAATTTTATACGATAAAATGATCTTGTATATCATAAAATTGCATAGAAAATCAAATTTTACGTTATAAATACTATACCGTAAAGGATTTTAATTCTGAATAAATAACGATTTCATAGTACTTTCAAATTCGTGTTACTTTATCAAATACTTCCTCAAAAACATCAGGTGCTTATTTCGCATTCTCAGCTTTCTTTTTTAGCTCCATTATGTTTCGAAAAAAAGGCGTGATCCTAACTGATGCTAATAGGTGAAAAATGTGCATTGTCTTGATAAGCATAATAAATACACGATACTACACAATACTTAAGCTTATTCATAAATGCTAAACAAAAGATGCATAAATGTCGTTTAGAGCAATAATCGACGAAGGGCTGACACGCAAGATATTCTTTGATAGAAGAGTAATTTTACTTTTATGTTTAATAAAAAAAAAATAACACCATTCTTTTAGAAAAAACACACCATCAATGAATTGTAAACATGATTCTAGAAACTCTATATAAATTACGATGCTCAAACGCTGAGTTCTATTTTGAGAGCTTTGAATTCTTATGATGAATTCCGGTCGAAAAACAATGGCGATTGCATTGATTTGCATATTGTTTGTCAGTGTATTAGATTTTGCTCTATCAGGTGATATGGGTGATGGCTCGTTAAAATATGAGGAATTTGACATGTGCTACAGATACGTGAACTGCGATTCAGGTTAGTATAGTCGGAATCGACAGCGAATATTTGTTATTTTTATCGATGACGAAGAAATTTTCAAAGACTTATAATTAATCTCTGTTAGACTCTTATAATTCTGCCAACAAGATTTTGCCCAGTTCCATGCTTAGTGAAATTCAGCATCAAATAATAAAATAAAAGTTGTTGAAATGATTCTAGAATGCTAAATTCTCACGAAATGAGTTATTTAAGAAACCATAAGGGTAAAATATTCCAGGATACTTTTTACATAAATGTATTTTGGGAAATTTTATAGAAATGGTGCTTTGATTCCCGTTTCTATCCTTAAACGATTTCATGTCAACACGGTTTTCATTTTTTCTCTAATTTGTGCGTAGCAAATTGTGACTTATGGCACTTTACAAGCCCGCTGAACAGTTATCTGTCATCGATTTAAGCCAAGAGAGCGTTTCTCTTCTTTTTTTTTTTTTTTCTTTTAGAATCAATTGAGGTCTAGAATAAGACTTAGTTACTTCATGCATCGTATGCACTTATACAACCTCTTTTTACAAGGGGGCTCATTCACAAACTTCACCGATAGAATACAACAGAAGAACAGCCATGCCCGAACCGGGACTCGAACCCATGACGCCCAGATCACGGTAATGACGCTCTACTCGTGCAAAGACGCCAGCTTTTTGTAATTTGAATGCAATTTAACGATCGCATCAAAAAGTTTAATTTAAACGAAATAAAAATTTTGCCACTATAAGATTGAAAATACTACCTGCTCAGTGATATCACTTTTACCGTGTTTTTCTCCCACTTCCAGAATTAGTCAGAAAACTTATTTTTAATTATTTTACATAAAGGAAAAATCCTATACTGCAGAATTTAAAAAAAAAAATCCCGCTGGTGTGGTGTGGAGAGGGAGCTACTGGCTCATTTGTCGTCCCCATCATCTCACTCAGTTCAAAATTACGATATCTGTTCCAAAAAAGCCTTAGTGTTGCTTTACAACGAGACTTTAATACAAGTAAACTAAACTTCTGTTGTTCAGACAACAAAAAGGAGCCATTTAATTAGATAGATGATACGAATCACAGGCATGAATCCTAGCAACGAATGTGGAAAAAAGAAGCAACGGTTTTCAATAAAGTTAACTTTCTATGAATTTTAAAAATTGCGTAGCGCAAATGATAATCTGATTTTCATTCATAACACTGTTACGGGGCTTTTGTACAATATAATTAATTTTTTTGTTATAAATATATTAATAGGTTATATAAAAGTATCTTTTAATAAAATTATTGCTTGTATTTAAAAAAAAACCCTTCTTTTTTTTTTCTAGCTTTTGAACCCACTTTAATATTTCGTCAAATTCTATTGTTGTATTAAATTTTACTTTCTCATAGATAACAGTTTCGTCTAGTAACCGACAGTCGATTTAGAAACTTTTTGTCGACTATAAACACTTCAACTTCCGTTGGAAATTTTGAAAGAAAAGAAGGATGTTAATAAAAATTCTTTCATAATTAATTAAATCTTTTTATTAATGGAAGATGTGAATATTTTCGCCCCAAACAATGCCGATTATATTAGACAATAATACAAAAACTGACTTTCAACTAAATAAGTTAATTTAAAAGCCACAAAATACTTTCACTCAACGCATATGACAGTTTTATAACGTGGTAATGGAATTCCATTTATTTTCCATTTAAGAAAATAAATCATTTAATACAAGATCCTCATGCCATATTTTGCTCATCCAATTTGTTAAATTATTTAATTTTTTTTCGCGGACAAAAAAATTCAAATTTTTATTTTAACCTAAGGGAGGTTTAATACTAAGATGTATCAAATATCGAGGCCAAATCTTTTGGTGATCGTTTACTTTTTATGTACTTATACGAGTAATAAATAAATTAATACAAATTGACCCACAATTAATACAAGTTTTCCCCAGTTGTTTTTACTTATTAGGGTGAGTATTTTGATTTGAAACATTGGGGTCCCCGAATACAGCGTCATAGTCTAATTACATGAAAAACATTAATTGTGAATCCGACAATTGATTCAAAATTACGATGCACACGATGATTGCACAACATGGAAGCTTTCCTAGGCGATTTTGCAAATTCATGGCAACCAATGAGAGGAAAAGTGTGTGTCCTGCACTGGCAAATAAGGTAGAAAACAAGTTTCAAGTGAATGAGTCGCACGTTTTTCGTTAAAAAATCTGTGTGTAATATGCGTATTTGATGTGGTTCTAAAATGAGAAAATATTCAATTGAACGTATTTTCATGGCGCTGGGTTATCATGAATTGCAATCATATCACAGTGTAATGAAAAAATTCGGCAATCACCACAACATAAACGGTACAAAGATCAAAAGCACATAAGAAAGACTTAAGTAAACTGGCACTGTGTTGGACAATATGCTTGCAGAAATATGAAATACCTGCAAGAGCAGAACAACTTAATGTTCAGAAAGTGAAAGTTTTTAAATGACAGCGACATTCTATTCTTGCATGGCATAGACGAAATAAGAATATTTGTTAATGCAAGTTATTGCTAGACTTCACCGTACTCTCGAAACTTAACTTTCTCAACTGAACGTTTTCGCGATAGACTAATCGAGCTGGATTCCAATACGAAACAAAAAAATGGTAGAGAATGGCCACTTTCCTCCCTGGATCTTAACCCATGTGACTTTTTTCATGAGGACATTTGAAAGATACAATGTCTTTAATACAGTCTTCAACATTGGATAACTTGATAACAGCAAATAAAACCAAGATCAAAGTAATTGGAACAGATGTTTTGAAGAAAACTATAGAGAACTTCGGTTCCAAATTTGGCTATTTTCTTTGCTTGAAAGGTTGATGTATTGAAAATCTGTTGCTTTGTGAGTTCTCAATAAATATTATTTTCACTTGGTTTTGTTCTCATTTCTTGAAGTTTTCATGTTACAAGCTTTAATTAGACTATGACGCTGTAATTGGAGTCCGCACGTGCTATACTTCAAAATAGTCGGCTTGGCGTGTTCTATCTGAATCTGTAAAAATTGCACGTTGCAAACCTTGTGGGACATCTTGTATTTACATCTTTGTGGCAGTTGCGATATATATATATATATATATATATATATATATATATATATATATATATATATATATATTTCATATGGTTAAAACATTTTCAGAAAGTACATTTAATGTTTTATTTCATGTGACGCATTCAGTCAAATTGGAACTATTTTACTATAGCTAATGATAGTATTATTTTTATTTCAGGTGACGAAGGGTTTGCTGAAATGTTGAAATGCTATGACCATTTGACAGAAGAAGTAAATGTTTGTTCTTTTATCTTCTTATTAAATGATTGATAAATTCTTTAATTTATACATCGATGCATAAAAATCAGTCCTTATTCATTCTACTCTACATCAATAACATAATACTTTAAATTTATATCTCCAATATGCACTTTTGTCTTCTAATTAGAAAATTATTTCTCTTAAACCAGAGTTTATAATAAGAGAGTATCAACTTTTAATGAAGGAGGATGGACAAATTTCGGAGTCGCAGTAACTTTGATGTAATATTTCTTACTGATTTTTATATCTATATAAATAAAAATGAATGTTTGTCTGTATGTCTCTTATGCGCTGCCGTACTGCTCATCCAATTTTGATAAAACTTTGAATACTTATTACTTGCACTTACGGGGTGGTTACAGGTATAGTAAAATTATCTAATATATCAAAAATATTTTCAGATGTATTTACCGTATCTATTTACCATGGTTTAACCGCCAAATATCTCGCCCAGAAGGCACAACATATTCAGTGAAGATGCTAAATTCAAGCTAAAAGTTAATATTTCATAGCTATTGTATGTAAATGAATTGTAAGTCTGTCTCTGAGGTAATTATTTTATTAGAGAGTGTACGAGAAAGTTTTAGGGGAAGCAATCCTATGGGTTTGAAATTTTAACTACAATTATAAAATTTTAGCGTTTTTGGCAGTAACTTCCGAAAATATTATAGTACAAATAATTTCGAGCAATCTAAGTGTGTGTATATATATATATATATATATATATATATATATATTCTATGTTTAATCAATTTTAAGAAATAATATCTTAATCATATTTTCTAATATTAAACTTGAAAATTCTGAACGAAAATGAAACTTTCGAAAATATTATAGTACAAATAATTTTGCACCGTCTTAGTTTTCAAAAAATTATCTTTTCAACTATATTAAAGATTTTATGGTATAATTATAGTTTCTATGTTTAATCAATTTTAAAAGAAAATATTTTAATCACATTTTCTAATATTAAACTTGAAAATTTTGAACGAATATGAAATGAACCACGAGATACAATAAATAGTTTCTTTCATAACCAGTCTGTAAGAACACCAAGTTTTACAATACTAAAAGAATACACAAATCTAATGCATAAAAATGTAAAATGTTTGTAAAATAGAATAATAAAAATAGAATAAATACTATTTATGCTTCTTCTTCATATATCCTTCAATTGCAATGAATGTATTCATTGCCGACATGAAAATAAATATCATTCTTAATTAAAAAAGATAACTATTTCTAATTCTAAACGATATTTCCAAGATTATTTCTTCTATGGCAGCAACATCCCGTTACCAGCTAGTCATATTTATATAAAAAAGACTTTTTAAGAAAATGCAATTTCTATCTAAATTTTTGCAATTAATCAAAGTATTTTTGTATAATTATCTAATAATTCTAATTATCATTTCATGGTTGAAAAGAGATTCAAAATATTTTCATTGTTTTATTTAATATTTAATCGTGTATTTCTCTTATAATAATATATTTGGATGTTTCGTTCATGTGCCCACATAACAGATCAGGTGTAAAGCAATTATAAATAATACAGCTTTCATCTGTATGATAATTTTCATTTGCAAATATACTTTTTTGTGAAAATTATGAGCATCTATGTATGGGAGATTTCACTGGAATTAAAAACAACCAATATCCCAGTGAATCAATAAATCACTAAAAGAAGATTAGTTAGAAAATATATTCTGGAAGCTTGAACATTGCTTTTTGTTATTACTCTTTCATTGTCTCGATCAATTTACTTTAATTCAAATAATACGCTACAAGACTAAAATACTCATAGCATTTTAAGATTGGAATTAAATTAATATTCTATATGAAGAACTATGAAGAAGACTTAGCACTGACACTGTATGTCTAGCATCAAATTACATTACATGATGTTATGTGACTTGAGTCAAGTCACATTACATCATGTGACTATATCAGAAAAATTGATAAAAAGAATAGGTGTTTTGTCAATGAATCAAGATAGCTTAAATCTGTATACAATAACAAGTTTTAAAATATTTGGTTAAAGGGATGAAGTCCTGAAAGAAACTTAGACTAGAAGATTCCATTGAAATCAAATGCAATAATTGCTCCGGATCAACAAACATGATGCAGGAATTGACTAGTTCAGTTCATAAATGAAAGAAAAAGCATCAAGTAATTACATGATATTATATCTTAACCCCTATTAAATTGTGGAGAAAACTTTTATCATCATAGATAAGATAACACTATTTTCCAAATTCGGAAAGAATCTCTTTTTGAATCAACAAAATTTAACTTATTATTCCAGTCGCTTTTACATGCATTGCTTTTTATGACGATTCCATTTAAAAAATATCTTATATCCTTAAAAGACGTAATCAATATTTACAGGTAAGGAAACTAGTTTTGAAGCGATAAAGTGAATATTAACGTTGATTGCAGCATCACTTAAGATCTATAAAAACGGCTTTTACTAATCTGAATAGTCTAGGATACTTACGCTTTCAAAATAAATACAATTCATCTTAAAATCTTAGAATTCAGCTAAAAATCACATAGATTAAAATTTTTAAAAGATGGCTCTGATTTTCATCTTGTTTCCAGGACTTCGCAAGTATAGAAAACTTCACTAAAGAAGCTGCTGTTTTGGCTGGGCATCCATTTCATACAACTGGTTTCGTTCCCATGAGAAATGAATATTGTGCTTGGATGGACGATCAAAAGGTATTTGTGAAACCGCGTTTCAACGACCTGTGAATCTGCAGACAGAGTATACTTTCCCCTCTTTTGCGGATTTCCGGATTTCTTTGACATGTGTCTAGTTTAGCGATAATTGTCGGTAAACGAAACGAAAACCGAAAAAGAAGGGAAAGAGGGGAAATTGTGTCCTGTCTGAAGACTTATTGCACATTGGAATACGGCTTAAAATTGACTCGTCTGATGAGACTAGAAAATGGTAAAGAATTGCCATATCCACTATTTATTTCACTTACTCCCACCTCACTCTCACATTTTGCTATATTTTTACACGAATACTATCTATTTCAGTTGCGTTATCCATATATTCTTAGGAACATGATAACTAGAATAAAAACTCAATAGGTGATTTCTGTTCTAAAAAGGACCATAGTGAACTATTCAGTTGAAATATGAAAGTGTTGGAGTGGAAAAGGAATTTTTTTTTCGCATATAATTATGACTAATAATAGAAAAACAATTAAGCGGCTATCTCTCAATCTTTAACTTAAATGCTTTAATTCTGAGCATGCGATACCTTGTTGGCAAGATATAACTGCATTCTTTTATTTTCACTTTCTTTCATCCTCACAGTTCCAGTCTATATAAAATTAGGATAAAAATGCCACGAGGTTAAGCTTTTATCTTTTAAAAAAATCCCCCTCAGCCTTCCATCTTAAAAATATTTATTTAATGATATCTATCCACTTTTCTGTGGAATTCGTATTATGTTATTCGTATTTTTTTATTAAATTATGTTATTTAAATTGGAAATTCGACTGCCACCTATCGAAATCCAAATAATAATTAAAACAAATTCCCCTAATGATGTACTATTAGTGATATACGTTGCTCAAAATACAAATTCTTTTAATGTGCATAACAAAATTAACAGATTTAAGGAGGCCTTACTAACTCTCAAACGATGTTTTACACATGCTTAATGTACTTCAAAAGTTGTAGTGGAGTTTCAAACTGAAATTGGTTTTCAGATTTTCACTTTGCTTTGATATCTATTCAAAAAAAAGCTGTTCCATTGTATATTCATATGATTTAATGATATCGTAATTCAGTTATTCAGATGGATCTAAATTAGTATTTTTAACCCAATTAGAAATGAATATTCAAAAATATTGTAATGTTATCTTCACAAAATTATACTGCATTTAGAACATCAAACTTCACAAAATTATACGACATTTAGAATATCAAATTACAGTGGTGGAGATATTATAAAATATCTTGTTTTAATACGAAACGATAACTAAGCATAATTTGGCGTATTCTTTATCTTGTAAAACTGTATTCTGAATTTTTAGTAGACAATAATTACAAAATAAAGGGTGACATCAACTCGCCAAATACTGTAATCATTCACAAATATAATACTAAACATGGTTTTTAACTCCCACCCTAATGAGTTTCTGTTTGGCACGATTTGGCCAACATTAAGAAAAATCAAATCGATACCATATATTTAAAGTTTACAGCTATCAGTTTTAATATGAAAAGTTAATATGATATGCTTTACATAAAGATAATATTAATTGGATCTGATTTTATTTGCATTATTTATACATTCTTGCATTATTTATACATTCTTCGTAAAGTTTATATACATATTATTAAATCAAAATAGATTTTTAAGCCTAAAAATTTATGTTTGGTATTTATTTACAGTAACTAATTTTAAGACATTTCTAAATAACCTTTCTTTTTCCAGGCTGCAATATTTCACCACATCACCGGACTGTTGATAGATGCATTTTCAGTAAGTATACAACATTTCAGATGGTTTATAGTATAATATAATGCACACAGTAGAATACAATTATAAAAAAAAGGCATTATCACAGAAAAGTACAAATATTACCATTCCTCTTGATTTTACATTTAACTAAGTAAAATAAACTAACTAGAAGACAGTGGGGATCAATAATGTATATTTTAGCATAAAATCTTGCATTGTTGATTGGGTTGCATGGGGAAAAAATTCTGATTTTCTTTCAACGTTGCGCAAATATGGGTCAGTTTTGTAAACAAGTCGTCTATGAATATAACCAAACGTATATATTACACTTAACGCCTGCTTAAAATGCACCAAGATCTTCTGGAACTACAGAACACGTATTTTTTTACCTTAATCATAAAGCTTCGGCTTCTGAATTTGATATTCAGACTATATGAAATTAAAACCATCACTAATCAATAAAATGCAAATAAAAAATCTTGCCAGGTACAGAAAATTAATTTTACTAATTTGAATCTTTCGTTGTTTTTTTTCAGTGGTATCAATTCGAATTATAGAAAAAGAGAAAGTATGCTGTCTGCAACTCAAATACTGACCTTTGACAATAATATCGTGTATTCTTCTAGTAATCTTATATACAAATTGTTTGTACTCTTGTTCAAGGTCAAGCTTATAAATAGGCTATAGACTGCCAAAGGGTCTCCGCAACTTTGGGGATGATTAAAAATAAACAATAATTTAATCTTGTATTTTCATTTAATTTACAAGGAGTGTGCGGTCGAACCACTTAAAAAAATTAACATCTTTTAATTTTTATACAATTATTCGAATAGAACTCTTCATTATCTTCTTCAAACAGTTTTTGTGTAATTCTGTAAATTAAAATCCAAATTAAAACTAAATTAGCAAACGATGGATATTTCAAAAGATATACTGTGAAAGCCAACTAAAAAAAAAAAAAAAAAAAAAAAAAGATCGATAGCTAATTTGTTGCCCACGCATTTTGAGCCTTCAAAAATTTATTGCCTTCACATTTTGAGGCTCCAAAAACTTCAATCGAAAACAATATCCTATTCTCTAATGTCTAGTTTTGGAAGCTAGAGAGAAAAAACAGAGATTCCAAGAGACTTTTGCTGCCTTACCGACCCTAGAGGGTCATGCGGGCTTAGTATTCATTTAAAATTTTAATATTCTATACTCTTTTTCCAGTTTTTTTATTATTTTTTTAGATTTGATGTAAAAGTAAAAATGCTGGTTGATTACAACGAAAGCGTGCTAAATGTTCATTAATTGCATCGAAATTGAAATCAAAACCAGCTTGCATTCTTGCTACAGAAGTAATTATACTATAATTCTTTTCAAATTAGTTTCTAATTTGAACTGTTTTTAATTATTGAACTAATTTTTTGAAATCTGAAATCAGAAATTTTCCAATGCTTGTTTTAACAGCAATTTTAAAAAATAATAAGTTAATTTTTGCAATGAAACCTTTCCTTTTTATTAGTAGGAAACGATGTTGTGATTACAGTAAACGAACACTTTTGTACTTTTGTGTACACTTGAATACATCAATTCGGGACCAGAAAATTTTAATAATATAAAGTGAACGATAGCTTTAACCAAAATCAAACTAAGCAGCATACAAAGCTCAAAAATTGCATTAACACAGCTCAAGAATTACGTTAAAGCAAAAACGTTTTAATTGCTATAAAATCAAATTCCAGACTTTTAGTTTTTAAACATTCATATAAGGAACAGTGTTTCTATAGAAATTATAACATATATGCATGTATTTTTAGGCTATATGCAGTTCTTTCAAAACAAGACAGAAATGTGATCACTTCGAAAAATTTCTGGTATGTTTATTTAGATGTATTATATTTATTTATAAATGATATGTTATGTTTCTGGTATATTTATTTATTTGTTTTTCTTATATGTGTAAATAATCGCTCTTAAAAAGGTCACATTTGAAATCATTTGTCAGGTTACAATTTATCCCCTCATAGAATAGATATTTTGATAAATATTTTTTGTGGAATTTTAAAAATAACTGGTTTTTTAGTAACTTCAAAAATAACTAAGAAATTCATTTGATAATTTATAGAAAATAAATTAAAAGCATAACATTTATTTAAAAGATAATCTTTACAAGAACAATCTTTAAATTTCAGAAAAGCCAATGCATTTTAACTAAAGGCGGAGGATTGGCGATTGCCTGGGAAAACAGCCTAAACAGATATTTATTTTCTTCACATAAGTTCGAAGCCCGTTCAAACATGCTTATAAGTTAGCGCATTTTGGTATTACATTGGCGAGTTTTGACTTTTTCACTGTTCATTAATAAATACCGAAAATCCGGGCGTGTTTATAGTGAATTCTTAAGCTTATTCAAAGAGTAAAAACATATCTTACATTTTCTTTTATTTGCAGGACTGCGGATTTTCTTTGATGGAAAAATATGCAGCTATCGGCATATGTTCAGTACCAAGCAAATAATTTTATTCTACCCCATTTAATAAAAAGGGAAAGAAAATCAAAACAAAACTATGTACAAAAATTTGTACCTCTGACCTGATGTATAATTCCAATCTCAAATGTACTTAATTGAAATAAAATAAAGTGTAGAATTTTATAAAACTGAAATAAAGAAACATTTTGCTGTTACTATAAGGTATTTTAAGCAAAAAATTCTTCTAGCAAAATTTGGTGTTCATTTCAAAATATTCTCTTCAAAAAAATTAGTTTCTTGTATTAATCAATTGCTTTAACATACTGCGGATAGGTCATTAATTTATTCTTGTTAAGTTGATAAAAATATACTTAAAACAGCATAAATTAGCAACATAAGAGAAAACGAAACTAATTATGGAAACTGAACCAAAAACTATTTCGGATTCGTACAAGACTAAAATTTAAATTCAAAATCTAAAAGGCAATCATAGTATTTAGTGAGCGCGAATGCAGCAACTACTAAAATACTGATGAATCACCTAAGTTAGCAACATAAGAGAAAACGAAACTAATTACGGAAACTAAACCAAAAACTATTTCGCCTTTTAAATTTTAGTCTTGTTCGAATCCGAAATAGTTTTTGGTTAATTTTCCATAATTAGTTCCGTTTTCTCTTATATTGCTAATTTATTACTTAAAACAGCAATTTTGTGTTTCCTTCATTCTGCCCAGATTGTTAGCATTATCAGGATCAACTTTGTATTCATGTTACCGACAATACGGAGGTCGTAATGAAAAATTATATAGGATACAAAATATTTTTAAGGATTCTATAAATAAAACGACACTTTAAAAAAATGCAGTTGGTTATGGTAACTGCTATTTCCTGATAAATGACCATGCAACGACTAGCTTTGTACCTACTGCTTTGATCGAATAATGTCCGAAATAATCGAATATATAGATATCAATCGAACAAGACCGAGCAAAAAAAAATTATAACGGCGCTAGTTCATTAAACTTAAGGACTTTGAGAATAACTACAAGGAATACTGAAAACATCCTTTCTAATAACTTAACTAGAAGAGATTGGTCCTTTTCTTAAGAAGAATAAATATACTTACTCGGTTTAAGTAGATCGTCATTTGAGCAGGGAAAGATTTCCTTAAAAAATGCGATAGAACTTTTCAGTGATACTATTTATAGTTTTATTGGTGCCATGTACATATTTTGCTCACATCGAATTTGCAAAATATAATATCCATCATTATATTTTTGATCATAATACTTCTGATTATCCGTATTATCAGACATCGAATTATCGAATATTTACAAACTAATCGAAAAATCACATAAATTCACAAAAAGAATAACAAATCGCAAAGAATTCCGTTAGAATGGTAAGTAAACATTAAACTGAAAAAGTATGAAATAAAGGCAAACTAGTCTAAAAGGTCGAACAAATGTTTAGTTTTTGACAAAATTTGTAAACAGACGATTTTAATTAGACTAACGAAATTTGGTAAAAATTGCGAAGGGATATGTTTTCTTTTCATAATTCCCTTTAAAAATAATATTGAATATTTTATTAGCAATAATAAAACACAATTTAATTCTTTAATAATGTTTATTTTTGGATCATTTTTAATTTTCATTTCTTACAAAACTACTTTGGTAGATGTACTACTCAACAAAACGAAACAATTCAGTATTAGGGTAAACAATTTAGTATTAGGGTTACCAGGAAAATTATTGGCGTTTTCTTTTTTTTTTGAGGTTACCACAATGGTTACAAACTCGGGGGCACAGTAGGATTTTAAAGTAGGATTGAAACGATTTTTTTCTATCTTATCTGAAACATCCAGAGGCGAAACTTTTCAAAAATAACGGTTAATCTGTGCTTTAGATCCCCTGCTTGGCGCATTTTCAAAAAGTCGCCAACTAGCGGGGTTTTGCGTATTGTCTCTCAGTGCATTCGACTCCGCGAGATAACGCGTAAAAACGCTCCAGTTGGCGACTTTTTAAAAATGCGCCCAGCAGGGGTCCCAAAGCACATTTTCATAAAAATAAATGCTATGATAGATTGAAAATTATTTTATCACTGCTGTTTCATTTATTTATTTATTACTCATTATCTCCACATAATTAATACATAGTATAATTCATTGCAATTTTTACAGAAATTTGGATTACAGATTCTGTGATATTTCATCTGCTATTTGTCAGGCAAATTTTATTTTATTATTTAAGTGCTCAGCGCATTTGTTTACACAGATAATCATATTGAAGAGTTCTTTGCTGCAGATATCTTGAGACTTAAGGCCTGCTTTATCTGTCTTGGCAACACACTCCATCAATTTTAATCTGAAATTTTTACAATCTTCTATCTTCAAGCAATCACTAATGTTTTTATCTTTTTGAAACCTGTTGAAATTCAGAGTATGGTCCCCTACTTCGATGGTACCATCTCGATTGCCTTTGTTTATAGATTCTGATTTTATGCTGCCTTTAGGTAAAAATAAAAATTCAAAGCACATAGTTAATTTGAATATAATAATTCCAATATTTATAAAATTTCTGCTTTTATGTAGGAATCTTGAAATATTTTCTGATGATTATATCTGTTGTTTCAAAACGTGTTTTTTACATTTCATGCACGAGAAATATACATAGATTTCGTAACTTTTGATATAAGAAAAAAAATTATTATATATCCATTAATCGGACTGTCATTATCAAGTCTGGAATTCGACAATTTAATTAAAACGTATCATTAAAAAAATGAGAGAACAAATCTTAAAAAATTGTACAAATTCTATAACGAACGCTGCTGTTCTTCCTGCAAAACTTGATAGAAAGAATATCATTAGAAATAAATCTGCTGTTTACACTCGACCATGCATGATCTGATTTTTTTTTTTTTTTTTTTTTTTGATGATGACCACCATTGATTTTTTTTGGGGAGGGGAGCGTGAAAAAATTGATATTTTATCATAGATTAATTGAGACATTCTTTGTAATTTGTTTAAAACGACTGTAAATTTGTGTTTAAAGCAACTTCATTACTTAGCAAATTATGTGTAGTTAAAGATGCAACTCCACCTTTAAGCCTTTAAGTACTCTAAGCCTTTTGTTCATTACCTTTCCATCGAAGCATCTAATTTTTAAAATTGGGAGAAATGCATGAAGTCAAATATGTTTCTTGTATCCTCAAGCAAACTGTTTGATACTTTTTTACAACAGATTCAATGTCCTCTTTATGAGCCTGAAAACAGTGGCAATTCAAAAAGACTATATTGATATTTGCCATTTTCGCTTCCTGGAGAATTTAAATTTGAATACTTTTGACCAGACTATGCTCCCTCTGATTCATCACTGAGATCCATTTCGCTGAGAGATTTGTTGGATAGATGAATTTCTAAGTCAACGTCTTTACTATTTACGTCTATCTTTCTTTTTTTGTTCATTTTGGTTTTGAATAGAAGGATTCTTTTTTTTTTTTTAAGGTTTGAGAAAAAAAATTCTTTGCTTATGGAAGACGTATTAACTTTCACTATTTCAAGACAACCTTTAAATTTAATGGTAATTTACTCCTTGTTTGCAGGAGTAGGAAAAGGCTTCGAGATTGCTTGCATTTGACTACCTTTTTCTTGAATTTGAATCGATTTAATTTGCATGCTTAAACAAAGTCGTTCTTTTTACTGTACTGTACGGGAAATTTTCCTTTGGAGTTCGATTTTCAGTTACTTGACTAGCTTCTACAAAAGAGATGTTTCTAAATATTTTAATACTCTAGAATTCCATTCCAATCTTCCACTTGGGACAGGATTTAGAATTCCGAGGATGGCTACTTTTGCAATTCACACATTTTTCGAGGTTTGTACAAAGAGTATCATCATTGCCAATTTCAGAACATGGTCGAAATCGAGAGAAAAAAACACGGCAACTAATATTTGTAGGTTCAGACCTCTGGCATTTAAAACAACGTATCGGGTTTGGTACAAAAAGATGTACATCGCAACTTATAAAACCAGCTGTTATCTTTCTGAGAAGCACGAGAAGCAAATGTTAAAATAACATGCTTGTTTGGAGTTATTTTACCATTTCTTTTTAAAGTTATCCGGCGTGTATTTGTTATGCTAAATGGCTATAGTTCAAAAAAAAAATTTCATCACTCATCGTAATGAAGGTTCATACTAAATATGGTACTTCTGGTGTAATTCAGAATTTTATGAGCGGATATTTCTATTGGGCCATACCAAAAATTTTTATGCTCGGACTGTTTCATTGGCACAGATTTTATTAGCAAATCTCTATATCGAAGCTTATTTACAGACGTGATTTGCCCAGTAGTACTTTCAATATACTATTGTTCTTAAAAAAAGCCGACATGTTTTTAAGTTTATCGTCTTTACCATGAATCGTCTTTACCAGAATTCCGGGAAAAATTACTCAAGCTCAGCTGCTGCAATGTTAATTGGCTTGTTAGAATCATTCTTAGGGGGAAGGAACACGCAAAAAAAAAGACAAAACAGATCCAATGGCACCGCCCTACAAGGGATGGAACCCACCAGCTTCAGACTTTCCAGTTTCGGCGCTTACCATGGTGCAAGCTGGAACCTTTACCCTGGGAGTCAGCCAGGGAACGGTGATCAATCTTAACGCCAAGTGCAAGAAGTGATCATTTTGCTTGATCCCCTTTGAGAACTCAGTCAAATGTCTTGGATACCGGCCGCTTGATACATCAAGGAATGAAATGTGCCATCCGTCCTAAGGGTTGCCACGCACAGCCAATACGTGGGAGGTTTGACTATCCAAGAGAAGAAGGAAGCAAACAGTGAAGTGACAGGTTCTCATAGAGAACTCCCTCGCCTGCTATCTAGGGATGGATCAAGGAAGAGAAGGGAAAGAGAAGAATAAAATTAAAGGGATTGAAGATCCCAGGGAACTTTGGGATTGGGACCCATCCATACCCATTAAAAGAAGGTGAGTCCCTGAGGGACGCAGAAAAGAGAAGAATAGGGAAAGGAAAACAAACTTAAAGAGAGTAAAGATCACTGAGAACATCCAGATTGAGAAACCCATACCAGCTAATTCATTCAAGAATCGCTTCTCTACATTCTATTTTTGAGATAAATCTCAAAAACTATACTTTATTGCATATCCTCTTCTGGGAAAAAAATAGAATGCTTAACCGAACACTCCTTTCTCCCCTTTCATCAAGGAAATTCATCTCTATAAGTGAGTTGTTTTGAGAGTTTTCTTGTTTGAAATGTGAATCAAAAGACAATTTTTAAACTTTATGATAAGGGGCAATGAAAAGTGGGCAATCCATAACAAAGTTGGAAGAAAAGACAATGTCACAAGTATGATCAACTAGGTTAAAAAAAATTCAAAAAGACATATTTACTAAAGGAAAGATATGTTGCTAAACTAAGAGTTAGCTTAAAGTGACATACAATGATTAAAGTCATAAATAATTGATATCAAGGAAATAAGCCATTAATTTGGAAATAGGTTTCAGTTAGGCTGGGAAAAAAAATCCATTTCTAAATGAAATAGTTGTAGGATTGTTTTGTAAACAAATTGACGTCGCAAACGAGAAAAATGTAAGAAACTTAAAATGAGCAGTATTTCTACATGTTATGTTAGCTTGTATATTTTTTGTAACATTTTTTTTATATATAAAAAACATGAAAAATGATATTAGATATGCTTTTTCGTAAACATAATCTCTGTTGTGCATAAAATGAACAATTGAAAGAAGTATTAGATTCTTTTATTAACACTTAACTTCTCATAACGAAATTGTATTTAATCAAACATCAACAAATAAAGTAAATTGCAAGTTAATATTCAAATATACTTACGTCAATTCAATATAAAGGTACACATAATTCTTTATTATAGGTAGAGCCGGAAAATTAGACTATTATAGGTGTATTAACAGCAAAACGATCATGCAAACATAATTTAATATATTTTCATTGTCTTTTACTAATTTTTGTAATCCATTCAATTTTAAAAATCATTTTGATATAAAACCATTTTTAATTAAGTCATAAATTAATTAGCCACATTTAATAAAAGACAGAATTATCTTTCAGCCATCTTTAATATAATGATGTAAATGAAGATTTGTATTCCAAAGACATAAAGAAATTTCAGAATTTTAAATATGAGATTTTATTTCATGCTTCTTAATTTAAAATAAAATCTTGTATCAAAAAGTTTAGAACAATAGTTATAAATAAATAGATGGCGATGAAAATTGGGATAAAAAGTGAATAGCAAATTTAAACAATTTTAAAAGTAACATGAAACACAATACAATGATTTTAAAAATAACAGTAATGGTTTAGTTATGAGAACTTTAAGATAAAACAGTCTTTTTTGTTTGTAATAATTTCAATAATTTGCTTGCAACTGGAGAAAATTCATTTTTCCATTCTTGATAATAATCACAGGCTTCGTTTTCCGTTGTATTAATTTCATCATTATCTGTAAAATAATATCAAAATGTATTCAAAAAGTTAAATAAAAATTATCCATTCCGCTTAACACAAAACTTATTAAATATTTTTTGCAGCAAAATGTATAAGAAAACATAGAATTAACAACAATTCAATAATTAAGCCATAAACTCAATCTTATTGGAAATAATGAAAAGTTTCATTATGTTCATCATATGTTTACTATACAATGTTTGCAGAAAGAAGTTTTAAGGATAGAGACCTACAGGGTGTTTATAATTAAACTTTCACAATAAGCAACATCCTACAATACAAACAGGTAAGTGGATTGCAACGAAATTAGGTATGCAGACAGTACACAAGATAAGCTCTCGGAATTTCGTAAAAAAATTCAAAATGTCTCCCAGAAGGCTCTTAATTCTCAAAAACATTAAATTTAACACAATAAACGACAAAACGGAATTCATGAACAACAATCCAGAACAAGAATTGAGTAATAAAGTTCAAAACGATTACAGAAAAGCATTTCTCCTTATTAGCATAACATTCTTAGAGATTCTTATTCTCTTCAATCTAAGTAATTATCATTACTGACTCAAACATTGCTAAAACAATAAGGACTAATAATTTTAAAATTATACAAAACTTTTCTGTTCTTAGATTCTGAGTTATGTAAATATCCTTTAAATACTATAAAATCCAAACTTTTAAATTTCATAAAATTTAATTAAAAATAGTGCTTAAATGAAAAGGTACGAAACGATACTATGGGTATAAATGAAGACTTTATTCAAAGTATGCACCATAAGATTGAACACAATAATTTCATTGATTAAAGAGCAGACGAATGTCTTGTTCTCAGAATTTCTGTGGCCGTGGCGGGGCTCAGTCCCTTCACAGCGTCCTTGAGTCTGCTGTCCGAGGTATACTTCTTGAATTCCTGGAGCACAAAAGAATCATTAACTCCGATGTGTACTGAGAGACACTCCGAGGAGTACGCAGGTTCATCGAGAACAAAATACTTGGATTATTTATTCACGAAGGGTGCGGTTCTGTCCCACTATAATACATGTCCACACGTCTTCAGGGTCACACACGGGTAACTGGTCAAGCTCAATTAGGAGCATGTCGACCATATGCCCTACAGCCCGGACATGTCGCCCTGCGATTTTCATGCGTTTGGATCGCTAAAAAAACATCTGAAAGACAAGCACTTCACATCGGACGAATAACTTAAGGAAGCTGTGAAGGACTTGCCCCGTTACAATCAGAGGAATTCTAAGGAAAAAATCCTTCTGTTCTTTAATCAATGGGATAATTGTGCTCAGGCTTATTGTTTATGTGATTTCATTATTTTTAATTTTTTGATTTAGTTAATTATTTATTTGTATGTCTATTTTTTTGTAAACAACCATATCCGATGTTGATGTAAAACTAGTGCAAGCAGGCACCTCGCTCGCTCTCCGTTAGCGGCAAAAAGTTTTATCACGTGCGCTCGTTGGCAGCAGCATAATTCTATTTTTCAAATATAAAAAATATTTAAAAGAATTCGCTGTTTACATTGTTCGCTCTTATTAGCGGCATTTTAAGATATATTATGTTTTCCCTTGTTCGCTCTTGTTAGCGGCATTTTAAGATATGATATGTTTTCCTTGTTCGCTCTTTAGTTAGCGGCATTTTAAAATATATTGTGTTATATTGTTCGCTCTTTAGTTAGCGGCATTTTTAAATATATTATATTTTACGTGGTTCGCTCTTGTTAGTGGCATTTTTCAATGTTATATTCCGTGTTTCCTTGTATATATTGTGATCGTCGTCCATGTTTTGTATATATATATTTGTGTGTGTGTGAAAATAAACAAGAAAAGGTAAAGAAGAATTTTTCCTTGGATTAAATACACACATCCACAGCGCTATACTATATGCGTGTAAACACTTATGGTGAATACTTTTAAAAAAATTATTTATATCCACTGTCTCGTTTCATACCTCTTCATATGAACACCCCTTGTAGCTATATAGATGAGTCTTGCAATTTTGTTGAAAATCTTTCTAAATTTGCTAATAGGAAACTATAGCAAATATTTTATTTTAATAATATACCCAAAACAGGTTGTGTGTGTTTTCATTATCTAAATACAAAAGGAGGTCCTTACTCTTGGATGCTGAAGGGGTGTCACTCCCCTTAACATGCAAAAACTGCAGTTGAATGAGGTTGCTTCTTACCTACCCAACTATATAGTAGCATACGTCTACCAACCAATGAGATCTAGTTCAATTTTGATGTTATTTTAATTTATAATTATTCATAAAAGAACTTACAAAGAGAGTAGGACAAGTATTTCACTAAATGCTGTGCTTCAATTTTAGACACATGGGCAATACTGCCATTTTCACCTCCATAGTAATTCCAAAGAACTTGGCATAGCAATGCACACGTTTTCCAGTCTCTGTCTGCACAAAGATGCAATTTGTGGAGAATCCTAAGGTATAAAACAGATCAGAAATCAGTTAAAATTACATTTATTTTATTATATTTTATAAGTCAAAGAATCAATTTTAAAGAAAAATTTAATTGGTTGACTGTAATTCTTAATTAAAAACAAAATAAAATTTAAATGTGTAAGCCACACAAATTCAATGGAGTTAATTTTAAACAATCTAAAGCTGTAATGTTTAAAAATAAGAGAGCTATTATCAGTATAAATAATGTTATTGTATTCATCAATAAAATTTGGTTGTCTTTTATGTAATATTTTCCCAGGCCAACAATGAGTAATTATTATTGTTTGAAAATAAATGTCTTAATATTTTCTTTATCATCATTCTATTGTAGATAATGTTTTTGAGAGCAGTTGTGTTCATACAAAAAACTCTATATTTAAAATTATTGAAAAAGAATCAGTCCTCCAAGCAAACCTATTGCATAGCATTCGCCCATTTTTTATTTTATTTAAATAGAATATCACCAATGATATTTTACTCTCAGCATCTTCCATTTTCAAGAAAATTCTTCCCTGTAAATTAATCATGAACAAAAATCGCGATGGATTTTCTAAACTCATAACTATTACATAAAACATCTAATATATCAGTTTTGTAGCTTTTTATTTCATATGTAAGGAAGTTATTTAGCAATGAAGTTGATTCCTTAAGCACTATTGTAATCTTACCCAAGCATACAGAAAACATAAATAGAGCACATCAGACTTTTTAATATCAATTATTTTATTTTAATTTATTAGAAAATTAAAATAAAATAATTGATATTAAAAAATTCAGAAATAAAAAGGAAATCTGAAAGGCTTAATGACAATTACTTTGTGACACCTTGTTCTTCATAAAATACTTCGCGAGAATTTTCATCAATCAAAAGATTCATAATGATACCATATACAGCAATGCAAAAGGCATTTTCATCCTCATCCAAAAGTTTTATGAAGGCAGGTAAAACTGAAATAATACAATATAGTTGTTCGAATAATATAAGAGAAAAAAAAATTAAATAATACAAAAAAGTGCTAAATATTAATACAATGATATTAATACATAGCTTAAAAATTCGAATTTATTTTCAACTTCTATACAGCACTAGCGAAAATATTTACAAGAACATTCATTTATATAATATAGCACATAACTCTACTTTTACGAAATGGATATTAAAATTATTATTAGGCATTCAAAGTCACTAAATATAAATAAATAAACAAAATTTTGGAAAAAAAATGAATGACTTGTTAAAAATGTCATAATTAATAAATAATAATAAATATTAATGTGTCTAAAAATCTAGAACTCAAAATTCAGTATAGTCACTAAGCAGAAATAAAAAATAAAAATAAAAAATTTTAGAAGAAATGAATGACTTGTTAATGATGCCATGATTAATAAATAATAAGAAAAAATATTAAATATTAATGTGTCTAAAAATCCAGAACATAAAATTTAGTACATTTGTGCCTTAGTTACAAAAAAAATTTATGAAATTTTCAAAAAAATTCCCGATTTGTGCTAAAATTTTAGAACTTTTCTGAGAATTAAAAAATATTTAAAAATGTTGAAACAATGAAAAATCGCTTAAAATTCAAAATGTTATTTAATACTCAATAATAAATAGCACAGCAATCAAAATGGGACATTAACTGACATAAATTATCCATGAAAATTAGCTTAATATCTTAAATAAAATAATATAATCAAATTAAATAGAGGAGTTTATACAGTATATTATTTTCTCAAATAATATCATTATTTAATCTTTTCAGGGCTGATGAATGAATGAAGTATAAAATTGTCAATTTTAAAGCAATTCTTTTAAATTGAGAAATTATAGCTTAAAATTCCTATTTTTGTTAGCCGAGTAGCAAAATGTCCTCGTAACTTACTTTGAAAAATATAAAGCTTTATAATTATTAGATATAAGAATAGCAATATAAAAACAAACAAAAAATATGACACAGCAAGAAAATGCTTTGCATGAAACTTTTGAAAACTATTACATAAAAAATGCATTTCCTGTTAATAAAATCAAAGAAAGCCTAACACTAATTTTAAAAACAACAACTAGAGTTTTAAATATTTACTTATTCATACAAGCGTTTTCCCGGATATAAGCCCTGACTTCAGATGATCTTGTCAAATTTCGAACCACATTAGCAGCTTCAAGTCGAACTTCGGAAGAAAAGTCATCTTCGAGAAGAGGTATGATTGCTAGGAGTGAATTAAAATTACACTCTTGCATTCTAGAATTTTTAACTAAGACTCTAGAATCTTTATAACAATTTATATTGATATTTAGTGAAATATATTTAAACATCTAAATATAGATTACTTTGAATAAATTAATGATGTTTAACGCTGAGAAGTCAGAATCATACAAAAAAAGCCAGTCGATATAATATATGATAATTTTAAAAATTCAGTCACTTAAATTTATAAGTTTATTAGATTGATAGTAAGTATAAAATTATTTAAAAATAAGAAACACATTACATAAACACAAAGACAATTTTCTTTCAAGTGAGAAATACATAAAAATTCCTTATCTTACTATGTAATACTGTAGGCTGTTGGCCTTGTAATAAATTGACAATAAAGTTTTATTGCATAATAACACATATTCTATTTTTCCCTGTTATGAAATATAATATATTTTGGGGACTTACTTTCAGCTGTTTTAATGCAAAACTCTGAATCTGATTCTAGATAGTAGCTGATATTGCTAACCACTACTAAAAAGGAATATATCGCTATTCCTGCTTCAGCAGAGCCATCCCTCATAGAGTAAGTGTCTGAAACAGAAATTCATTTAGTACACATAATTCCAATCAAAGTTATTATTATTGTTTAATAGAAAGTATAATTTTTCATAAGAAAAAATGCATTCAAACTCTTATACACACAAAAAAAACAATATTTATAGTATAGATTTTTAAAGCATAAGAGCTTTTGTAAATGTTATAATCACAGAAAACTTCAAAGTCGAGATTTGAAGAATCTTCATCTTTCAGACTCCCTCTCGCTGAATCCAAAAAACAAATTTTTGGAATTACGTATTATTTGGAATCGTGTGGATATTATAACTTAAAAACTTTTTGGCTAGATGGATTAAACTTAATATGTGATCTTGTCATCAGTTTTATTGGTTTCTATCAAATTCTTAACGAAACCAATTTAGATAAAGTGTATGTAGTTGGCTGCTGGGATATAAATGAAGATATTAATTTAAAAATTAAAATTACTAAATGATATAAAGTTTGATACACAAATACAAATCCACATCGAATTTGGAACAAAATCTATTGAGGGGTTAGTTAGTCAACCTATATTTTTTGAAAGTATGTGAATATGCTAATTGAGAAATGCAACAGCTTAAATAGATGAAATAGGTCTAAAATCTTATTACTAAATGTATAATTCTGTATAAATTCTTTGGTTTTAATAAGCTGATAAGGCAATTTGGTTTTAATAAGCAAAAACCCATGTTCAGTTTTCTTTATTGTATTGCAGTCAGCAATAAAAATCTGAGCATTTGTGCTGCTCATGGTTCAGGCCAAAACCAACAATTGTATGTGGGGGAAGAAGGTATAACATTTTTATCAGAGAAATATGCAAGAAAGTTTCAGTGAAATCACTACTGCTGATTTTAAGCAATGATTTTTTTCTAATTAACCTTGCAATATTACATATATCAATAATTGTTGACATGGATTTAAGGGTTAAAATTTGAAAGCATAATCAAAATAGCTTAATGAATAAAACAAAGAGAGTATGAAATAAGTAAGAAAGTGGTGATGGTTAACCTTTTGTGAGAAGTTAGCCTTGTTTTGAAATAATTTTACAAACAAACTTACAGAGCAAAATGATGATAAATATTCTATTAACTCACCAATAATTGCTAATAAATTAGAAAGTATACCAGGGTGTTTTGCTAAATAACTTCCAGCATTTGGATGCAAACATATATTCGCAAATATGCATAATAGCTGAAAATATATAATTATAAATATATAAACAAGCAATTCCTCAACAATTTTTATAACAAAACTTTGAAAAATTATGAGTACAATTCATGAAAATTGCATGCATGAAAAATAATTGAAACATACGATTTTGATTAAGAAAACATTTCAGGAATCATATAAAATAAGACATATTAAATTTTTATTTGGAAAATAATCTCATATTAACCCTACATAATTTTAAAGGATTTGTAAAAAGTTATAGCTTTAATCAAGATTAAAAATAAAAACTAATCTAGTATAACAGAAACGTTATATTTTACATTTTGTGGCCAGTATGCCTATTATTTTAAGAGTTGTATAATAGATAATTAAAACTCACTTATTCATTTTTTCAAAAATTTATATATATTTTTTAAATGCAGATTTAATAAATAATGTTTACAGTTTATTTTTATAAAATATTCTTCTTATACAAAAGTATACCTTATGAATAGAAAATTTCTTTTTCTAAGATAAAAAATAAAAAAGTACATTTTAAACTCTAACAAAAATTAAGAAGAAAAATACGGGAGGTGGGGGTGAATTTTTATTACCTTAAGTATGATTTCAAAAATTTGGTGATGCAAGTTTCGGTCACCACTTGATGCTGGAAATTTTTTACTTTGGAAACAATCAGAGACAGTGTCTTTAAACTAAAGTATGAAAAATTGAAAAATATATTATTAATGTAATATATTATTATAATTATAGTTTATTATAATTTTGATAAAATAGGCATACAAGTTGAGAAAATATTTAATGAATGATAGCATTTCTTATAATAGTAAGTCTCAATTTAATTAAAATAATACTTACAAGTGAAAAGTAAATTAAAATATTATCTAACTTATGAAAAAGGAATTTTTCTATTATGTATTTACCTCTTATCCCTTTATTGTTATTATGCAATTATCTTCCCATTATTATAAATTTTTTCAAAATGAAATTTTATATGCACCTGTTATTTCTTTTTCACATTCACCCAAATAATTTTATTTAATTTTGTTGTAATCACATTAGTAACATTTTATTATTGTAACTAATTTCAACTTTGTAACTAATAAAATGTTATTGTTGAATCACAAATTGTTCCAATTAAAATTATAAATTAATACAAAAATATTAAAATTTGACATTTTACTGCAGTTAATATATCTATTAATAATAATAGTTACAATCATTAGAAATTTAAAATAAATGATTTATAAGCCTGTACAATTCTAGTGTATTATTTTTCAGCTTTGCTGATGGTATCTTTAAGAAGAAAAAAAGCTGCAAACTGAGAGATAATACGTCAATTACTTGTGTACAATAATTTTTCTAATAATGAAATTTAAAATATATCTATATCAAAAATTTTGTTAACCTTGTCACTCACCAACATTTTTTAAAGAAAATAAATTAATATTTATTGATTGATTGTATATAATTTTTGACAATAATTCACAAAGAAAAAAAATACTTAAACTCTTATTTCTGATTTTTTCCCAGCAAAATTTAATTGTTGTAATTGAAATAATTGTAATTTAAAGGAAAATTGAACATTTACATATAGATAACACTATATTGAGCCTATGCCCTCAAAGGCATTGATTTAAAATTAAAAAGTAGCAAAATTATAAATGTAATGAATTCTTATTAAAGAAAATATTTTATTATATTGCATATATACATGTATATAATATCAGAGTCTATGTATATATTGTTACAGAAAATCAATGAATACCTTTCCTAATTATTAAATTCTATCTACTTATTAATATTCAGACATTAGTATATGAAATGGAGTAGAAAGTTACCTGAATGTGTTCACTGATGTATTCACCTAAAACGATCCAAATATTCATAAAATTTGTGGACCACACAAATATTTGTGCAGTGTTGTCATTCACAGATACCAAATTTCCAATAATAAATGCAATTTGCAAAGTTATGTCCTAAAAATATTTATACACAATGAGAATTAGTTTTGCTAAAATAAATATTTCTATTTCTAAAAGAATTGAATTCCTAAAAAAAGTGTGTATAATTTACTAAATTCCACTTACTATAGTTTTTAACTAGTATCAAAAATTATTGCAATTCTAAGTAATAAACCAAATTTAGCAAACGATTTTTCTCATTTAAAAAATTATCTTTTGAAGCTTTAATATCCTGAAAATGAATTGAGAACACTTCTTTTTAAAAATATTTAACAAAATCACTTTATAATTCACTTTTAATTGTAAAAATCAATTTCTTTTGAAAAGTAACTATTTTCCAAAAATCCTCATGAAACCTGCATATAAGCTCTTATTTCCTAGATGTTGAAAAGAATATAACTAGATGTAAAGTTCACCACAATAGATAAATCATTATCATGGTAATGAAACCAGATGAAATCACAACAGAGATATCATTATCATGGACATATTATGCTAAGTCATACAGTTCCAACAGACAGATTGAGTACAGGAAGACTACCATCATATATTTAAATAAAAAAAAATACTTAAGATATATATCAAAAGGCAATATTTCATATAAATATCAATTTTAATCATACCAATTATTAGGCATAATTTATCGAAATTAAACTTTTAAAGAGGTTAAATTAAATACGATTAATAATGTTTAGAATTTCTGTCTTCAAATGATGAACTGAAATTTATATAGGCGGTTATGAAATTTCATAATTAGAAAATTTTTTGGTGGTTATAAATATTTTATAAATTTAAAACATATGGTAAATCCAGAGTTTCTATCATACTTAGCATACATATAGATAATCAAAATAGCATTTTAAAAATATACTGTCCCCAAAAAATTTATTTTCGCCAAAAAATTAAAATATTATTTCAATATTAAGTCAAAAATGCAATGCTTTGAGTTAATGCAATTAATTACTTGGTTTTTATGATAGGTAATCAATATTTATTAGAAGTATACCTCCTTGAGAATAAAATAATCATAACTGAATGAATTACTCATAAAAGTCATGGTGATCTTTCTTTCCACTTTTTGGTATACTCCCACAATATTTCTTTATTTTTTTCTTTATATATAAACGATAAATAAGTATAAATTTTGGAGCATTACCTATAAATCAACAAATCAAAAATTGTTCATGGATCTGCAATTTTGATGTAAAGGCAACATATCAATTTCATATATGAAAACTCTTTAGATTTTTTAAATGTTTTGCTCACATATACATAGATTGACAATAATTTCAAATAATTCAATAACCTTTTTTAGATTTAAAGATGTCAAGGATATTACAATTCTTCGGGGGTTGAAGTGGGGCGAAATTGCATTTTTTTTTTTTTTAACTTTGAGTATGAAAAAGGATTTTAAAAAAGCAATTTATTTATTCAAATAATAAGCAGTATCTTTCAGAAAATTAAAATTAATAACAGTAATAAAATTACTAACAACTTTACATAAACTAAGTACTTACTATATTATATCTATGAGTCTCCAATACTGACAAAAGACCAATGAGATCATCTTTGCAGCATTGCGCAACAGCTTTACATCCTTCCTTATCATCTATAATTTTACTTGAAAAATAAATGAGGTTGATGAGCATTTCAAACAAATACTAATTATAATTGTATTTATATTTTTATAATTGTATTTATATTTTTTATCTAATATATAAAAGATTTAAGAAAATGAACTATGAAAATAAACAAAATGTTAAAAAGAACTTAATGATAAATAAAAGCCTGCAAACATACAATTATATAGGAGGGAAACGTATATTTTCCTTAAGTATTATAACATATATAAGAAAAAATTGTATATAATGCATTTTGATATATTATTTTATACATTTTTATAAAGATACATTTTACACTATTAATAAATAAACCTTTTTTTATTTCTGCATGAAAACAACATGCATTAATTAGAAATTTATTAATCAAGATTTTCTGAGATTCATCAAATTAAGCAAATTATAGATCATATTGAATATTAGATTTTTTATATAGAAATGATGTCCTTATCTTCAATAGTTTTGGATTAATAGTAATATCATTTTTGCATGAATCTGGCAAAGGATAAGTAAAACAAGCATAACTTAAAATATATAATTGTTTAAAAGCAAGAATAGATAAAATACAAAGCCATTCATTAGAATTAAAAAGAGTGATCTTACCTCAATAAACATACTATAAGATGAACATTTTCTGAATTTTGAGAACAATTTAAAGTTTTTAAAATTTCGGTTAAATTTTCGTCTGTTATTAGAATTTCCCACATCGTCTTATCTTCTATCAAATTCTTCAGTAAAGTCATAACCTAAACGTGCAATAGTATTGGAACATCTTAAAATGTAAGTAAAAAACACTGCATTATGAAAGCATTTTAAAATTGGATAAATTAAAGAGTATAAAATTACATGAACTCATTATATTTTCCTAGATTTTACTTTAAATAAAACTACAAATGCAAATTTTAGTATCTATATTTTATAAAATAATACAGATATAAAAGAAATAAAACGATCAACATTATGTGCAAAAAAATTTTATACATCTTGATATAATTCCTGATTTTTTTAATATTTTCAGTATAATAAATTAAGAAAATATAAAATAATTTTAAATAAATAATATTTTATTATTTCCAACCAAAAACAAACAATAGAAATGCATGAAAGATCCAGAAATAAATTTTATGAATTTTTTCTTTTCAGCCTTAAATAAACCCTAAAAGGAACAAAGTGAATTTATTACCGCAAGTTATGAACAACCATAAGTACTTTTCGACATAATCAAAGTGAAGACTGTATCACATCAGTGTCATCAGCATTTGCCATATCGAAACCAAGTTTCTTGTATCTTTTTCAAATAATGTTGTGGTCTGCAATGTGAGATGGAACTAAATAACTCCTTTAACATTTATTAATCTAGAAACTAGAATTATGAATAAGGACAGAAACTTCTCGCAACAGACAATCAAGTCATTCTAAAGAAAGGGAGGATGCAGAAATCTCAGACAACAAGCTGGTCAAAGAGCATGAAAAAATGGCTAAAGGAAGGTTAAACGCTTACGCATTCCTGCTCCCTATCCTTTGATTAGATAAAATCACAACTAATTTCCAGATTTTTAATCAGAATCATCGAAGAAACTAACATCTGACATCAATGGCATCATCTTCCTTCGAAAAGGAGATCACAAATCTAATTTTACAATATGATAAATGTCTGAATCTTCTCAACAATCATGTCGAAAAGTAGTTACATTTGTGTATAATTCTTGTTAATTAATTCCTTCTTCCCCAATATTTTTTTAATAGTTCATCATATTATATTCATCAGTATAGTTCATTACTATATTGCTTCAATATTCACATTATATTGAAACAAGCTGTCATATTTGACAATTTTAATTTGATAATCGATCAAACAAATAGTATTTACAGCTAATCAAATTTAAGATTCCTATCAATACCTTAATGATATTTACATAATCAATTCATTTAAATGACATGAACAATTAATCTAATTCAGTCATCTAATAAGTGATGACAAAAGGTATTTGAAAAAGCAAACTGGAAAGGTTTCTTTATTTAAAAAAAAAAACGTAATAGATATTCATAATAAACCATAAATTATAATACCATATAAACAATCTCATCACATCTCCCATAATCTTTGTCACTGCAGAATACCTAATAAAGAATAATTCAAAAATAAATCAAATATACAAAAAAAGCAATTAAATCAGATTTCCTATAATTAATTGCCCTCCATCTATTTCAATGTAGTAGCAATGTTATGGTTTCAAACATTAATAATTCTTAGAAGGGCAGATAAAAAAACTGAGAAATTTTATATAAAAAAAACTATACTCCTTTAAATGATAGTTTTACAATGAAATATACATGTTTAAGCAATAATGTGCAAATAATTTCACTAATTTATTTGGAATACAACCTTATCTTGAACATAAACACAATTGAATATAAGAGAAATACAATTATCAATACCTGGCTACAAAATAATACGATTGTAAGAAAAGTACAGAATAAAAGAAAATACAGAAAAGAGGAATAAAGAATAATACAATTGTAAGTTATAAAATTTATTTTACTTGTTTTATGCCTTTATATAAAATTAATGGATTTTCAGAATATGAAATTCAATTTTTCATTCATTTTTCAATAATAATTAGTGGTAAATGAAAAAAAATATCAAAAAGAAATATTTTAAGAATGTTGATACCTTTGTTCTTCAATATTATATGCAATTTATTACTAAAATACAGAATGCAATAAAGCTAATTTGTAAACAATTTATAAGAATAACAATGCTTTGGATAAATTAATATAGAGGTAATTAATAATACACTTTATCAGAACTAAAGTAATTTTAAACAATTGCTTGTATTTAGTATTAGATTAATTAGATCTAAAATCAGCTTTGAAAACAGGGTATATTAATTTGATATATTTTAAGTCCATTTATTATCTTACATCAGAAGGTTTAAAACTTTGAAATAATTAAATAAACACATAGCTTTCTAAATATTCTAATAATGTGTTTAAAAAATAAAATAACAAAATCCTTTTATTATATCAAAGTAAATTAATTGAATTATTGTTAACAAAGGAAACATTTCATTTTTTTCTAAAAATAGAAATGAAATTTTGCTAAATTTACATATAATTTTAAAAACTGTTACAAGTATTAAAATGTCTGTTGTTTAATTTAATCCAAAATATAATATATGCATATAATTAGATATCGCCCGAATTTATATTGATGTCTGTCAAGTTTTTTGCTATTATAACATGATACACAGCTAATCAGATGCTTTAACATAAAACAATACATTTTTCACATGAAGGTAAAAAGTAACTGTGTTTCACTAAATTCATTCTCTTCTTGGAGAAAAAAAAAATATTATTCAATTTTTGTAACAAAATTGAATAATATTTTTATGCCTAATACTTCATTAGTTTTTTTAGTCGGCTGTTAGTTGCCAGCATAGTGTAAATTGATACAAAACGGTAGTACTACGAGGATAGAATATCTAAATAAATAAGAAAGGTCTAAAGAAATCAAAGACAAGCTGAAATTTTCCCTCTCTCCTTGACTGAGAAAGTAATTTATGTATGCAGATACATACATGAAAAAAAATAATTCTAAAAGTTATCAGGAACAACAATTTAGAAGTTTAGTAATAAGTTATTTTCCATATTTCTTAAGAAATTATGAAAACATTATTAAGAATTGTAATAAAATCTTATTTACCACTGAAGTATATTGTATTATAATAAAAGCAATTTTAAAATATTAATTTATTCCCATCTTACCATGAAATTTGACTCTCTTAATTGATGAATCAGAATATTAAGGTAATTCTCCTTCTGTTGTTTCTGCACATTTTCAGCAGTTATAAGTATTTGAAGTATTCTTATGCCGTATAATGCAGCATCTCCATTAGTCTCAACAGTTGTGTTGTAAATAGTCTCTGTTATTGTGTCTAAAATAACCAACAAGGAAAAAATACAAATACAAAAAAGAATAAAATATTATAGATGAGCATATAAAGGGATATGAAAACTGATTTTGATTAACAAAAACTGATAATAAATCTGTGGTGCATTAATGCAATTTATTTACTTTCTTCACATATAGCTTTTATTTATTAAACATCTTATGAGAAACAAAATTCATATTTGTATAATTCTTTTGCTATTTGTATGCTCTTTTAACATAATATCTCTAAATGTAGATAGAGAGAGAAAAACATATAATGTGCATCTTCATTACAATTTAGTCTCATTGCAATAAAACATACATAACAAGCAGTTGATAAATAACATTAGTGCTTGATTTAAAATATATTATTCTGGCTATGAGCTCCAAAAAGATACTTTATATGATAAGTTTAATAAATCATACATTCTTAGTAAAATATAGTTAATCTAAAACTATGTATCATATAGAAAATGTCTCTTAACAAATTATTTAACTTACCAATTAAGTCAAATTCATTTAGTTCAATTTCTGCCTCTTTTAACAATCTTGAACACAGCTTAAACACACTGTATAAATTCTTTTCCTTTACTCTCATCTAAAATAAATACAGCACAGATTTGTTTTCCATAAAATATTCATACTCAGAAAGAATACTAAAAATTAATCCCAATACCTTTGTACACGAAAAAATTAAATTAATAGTATTAATTTATTTTTATAAAATGTTTAATAATATATAAAATTTTATATCTAAGGATTCAGAACTGTAGGGTTTTTTTTCCAATCCAGAATCAAATAATAATGACATACACAGAAAAAAATATGATATTCATTATAAAAAAGACATTTTGTTTAATAGCAACACCATAAAGGCAAAATATTTAATGATGAGATAATATTTAATATATGTATCTAAAAGGAATTAAATTTCAACTTCCAATTAACATTTAATTTTTTTAATGTTTTCAAAATGTGTTTAATCAAACAGATACACAGTAAAAACAAATTTGAAATTTGATGATGCATACTTTCAGCAAAAGTTTAACAATATGCAGACTCAAGGAAGGAAAATTTGTATCCAGAAGACGGAATAAAACTTTCAAAAGAGGAATCCTGTTGTCATGCATAAGTAAAAAGGCATCTCTCTCCTCCAACAGATTGAAAATATTTTTAACAATGGATATGGCATCATCTTCTTTTTTCTTATTTCCTACAAAGGGAGTAAATATTTATATCATAAAGCATACAACAAATGTGATAAATACATGTCTCTCTAGCATATTAATATATTGTTAATAATTTTTAATATATTATTATTAGTTTTTAATATATTATTATTATTATTTAATATATTATTATTATTATTTAATACATTATTATTAATTTTTTAATATATTATTTACTACTTTCTATGTATAGATTAATTCCAGTATAAACTTCTAAAGCTGAATTCAAGATGTTTTTTTCTTTGTGTATTAAAAAAGGCATAGATTTACAAAAAACATTGATAGTATAAAGAAAAATAGAACTTATCACTAAAAAAAACTTCAAATGATTATTTCTTATGTCATAAATAAAAGTAATTTTGTAATTAAAGCCCATTCCCAAAATATACTTTATAAAATACAATTACTGTTTTAAAAAATAAAATAAAATAAATTTTAATGATGCTTTCTTTGTTTTTTATATAAAAATGAATTACTACATTATACAATGTATTGGAATCGATTTCCTTGTAAATGACAATTCTATGAAAATTTCAAACAGGAATCTAAAATATATAAATATTGCTTAGTTCCTGATTATATGACTCATTTAATTACTATGCTCACTTTTTGGCATGTTTATGTTATAATTTGCATAAAGTAAATTTGATAAATTTAATGTTTGCTATCTATTTTTTTTAATTGCACTGGATAAAATAATTTGTTTAAAGAATGATAATCAATTTATTCAGAGTGTTATAAAGTATTAAAACTATAATAAAATGCTTAGATGATTGGCTTAAAGACTTTGGAATTAAATTTTAATGATTTCTTTACTCAACAAAGAAAGACATTTAGCTCACTTATAACTATAAAATAATATCATTAAAAAATTTTAACAGCAAATATAATTGTAAAGGAATTTAATTTTAGATCAATAATTTCTAATTGTTTTTCTCATATATATTGTCCAAGAAATCTTATATCTATATTACTTATTTTCATACATAGAATTGAATCATAGGGCAATATGTGTATTGAAGCTAACATAATCATGCAAGAGAAAATTAAATATATAGTAGATAATCATCATAATCTTTTACTAAAAATTGGCAATAACCTCAACATTCTGATGACATTATTTTTAATTCTAATTGCATGTAACAAGTTCCATGAATATGTTTATTACTCAATTCACAGTAAAAAGAAAGTAACAAATCAAAATTACAAGATTTAATCTCATTAAGAGTTATACAAAAAATTTTAAACATGCAAGCACTATTATCAAATTTTTTATTGATTTTAAACTGTGAACACTAAAAGAAATACACTAATAAAGAAAACACTGAATAATGAAACTTCATAATGTATTACTTTATAAATCAAATGTTAAACAATCAATAAAAGTATGAAATTGCATCAAAATTTGTGTTCTTAAATTGCGGTTTATAACTATAGAGTAAGTTATTATAAGTAGTATATTTTTAATGGATACGACCTTTTTATTCATAGAACAAAAATGATTACTGGTACTGCAGACATTGAAATTTAAGACAAAAACCAAAACTATTAATAGCAAAATTGCTAATTTCTTGTATGATCTAAGACAAATGGGACTAAACTAACAGGAAAGGTCAGATTGTTTATATACTTTTTTCATTATTTATGAAAAGTTTACATATAATTTATACAATTTTATGTGTTGAGCAAAAATTAACATTAATATCTTGAACATAAAGGAATGAAGATTTAGGAAATAACAAGAGTCAGATGTTATTATAATCTGAACAAGCCCAAACAATTTCATTTATTTAAAATAACAAGGATATAAAATATATACAGAAAATTATGTCAATTGAAAACATTTTTACATCATACTAGTCAGTACTTACCTAACATGACATATTTTTCCAATAAAGGCAAGACATCATCAAGCTCTTTTGAAATTTGATTTGAAAGATTTTGTTGTTCAGTGGTTTCATTTTCTGTACTTGAAGAAATATTTACATCTAATCTATAAAATAAATAGTTAATTAATATAATTGAAAGACAAGATTTTTAAAAAATGCAAATAAAGAAGAAAATGGTTTAAAACCTAGTAAAAAAAATGTAATTTTAGAAAGCAAACGCTTTTATAAGAAATGTATGATCTAAAGCAAAACTAATTTATCAAAAAAAGACTTTTCTTACTTGCAGTTATAAAATACACACTCATAAGAGAATAATACCAAAGATAACAGAACTAGTACATGCAATAATTTGGGTAAATATTAAACTTCAATATAAGTTTTATAAGCAAAAATAAATAATTCATTATATTTTTATGAAAGAATACTTAAAAGATCTCAAAATGCCTTATGCTGAAGTATATTGGTTAAATGCAATTAAAGAACTAAGGCTCTGGTCTGCAAAATCAAAAATAATATTTTTGCATCAACTTAAAAAAATATACACTTACTAGTATTATAGGCATTAAACCCAAAAAGTACACAACTCAATAAAATTATCTTGTATGTGAATAAGATAGATATTAGCTTAAATAAACAATTTAAGAAAAAATAAAATATGTTTATTTATTTTAGATAAACTTTCACCACATGCTCCAGTAATGAAAAAATTAGTAAAATCTTGATTAAAATAAAAAATCTAGATTAAATCTGGATTAAAATAAATCTTGATTAAAATAAATAATTTGGTAGGCATAAAATAAAAAATATAATTTCATGTAACAGTTTGCATCTCTAACCTCTAGAAAATAAACATTTTCTATTAATGCAGATTAGTAATTTGAGCTTTAAAAAATTATTTACTGTTTTATAAATTTATTTTCAGAAATCATGAAAAC
>JAPMOQ010011986.1:471028-503219 GCA_026543055.1 Argiope trifasciata
ATATATATATATATATATATATATATATATATATATAAACTAATAATCTTCCTTTAATGAAAATTTAAGAACAATTTTCATTACCTTGAACAACTAGATGGTCTAGAAGATGACTGTAATTCATTAAAAAATCCAGATTGGATACTATAAAAAAATGAGAGAATTATTAAATGGCACTAATGAATATTTTATTTATTTAAAACAGAGCAGTTTGAGAACTTAATAATATAGAATTTTTTCTTTAATCATGCTGTCTTTTTTTAATACAAATGCTTATTAAAATAAATGAAACCCATCAAAATTTTGAGATTGGACTAAATAAATACAAAGCAAATTCAAATGTTTTAAATTGAAAAATTATTTATTTTATTCAAAACTATATATTAGTTTTTAGTTACATCATTTACCTTATTCTCTGCATATAGAATGATTTTCAACAGTTAACTAAGTAGCAGTTTTTCTAAACATTATTTCAATGACAAATATAACAAATAGTATAAAATAAAACTCCAGAACAATTTTTGAACATATCATTGCTCTGGTCCAAGAAATTAATTTGTTAGTATATTTTCTCATTATAAGTCTTATTCATGCACTTTTTCTTATTCTGAAACAATTTTTTCCAATTAACAAAATTTAAATTGAAAGCCTTTATAAAAAATGGAATAATGCTTTTAAAGTACTACTAAGATTTTATTAGATGTTTAAAAAAATAATTCATGATATTTTGAAAGAATTAAATTGGAAATTGACTTTGACCATAAATTATGCATTTTACGACAATAACTAATTTTATTTTATATCATAGTATGGTACATATATTCTATTTATGCCAATAAACTGAACCTTAGAAAAACCGATAATCACTTACTTTGCACTTTATTTAATATTACCTATGTTTATTATTATTATTGCATTTGAAATTCAATGTTTAACTTTTTTTCTTTTACATTAGAATATTTATTAGTATTCACTGTTGACTAGTTTATGGATGTGTAATAAATTAAGACCTCGTAGAATAGCGAAATACTTTATCTATAGGCACAAGTTTGAAAAAATGAAAACACAGACATGCTTCTTTAATATTGATAATGTATTTTGTAAGCAGAAAATTCAAATTCCTACTTTCTAGTACATAATGGAGTGGACGGACGACGCGATTCCATTCTTTTGATCTCCGCTTTCGTTTCTCTTATTATTTTCAAACTACGCTTTTGATCCATTGGATGAACATAAAATGGCAAAAAAGAACTATTCTGAAACATATCTCCCATTTTGCTCACACAGTTCACTGCACAGCGATCATAAATGAATTAATATAGCGATTTTTTTTTCCCTGGTAGTTTCGCTAATGCTTGGTAAAATATCTATAAAAATTGCTGAAATAGTAATGTCATAAATAAATAAGGACCATATCGTAAATTTCAGTAAGTGGCAGGCAAAAATAAGATTCTTAGCTTTCTATTTAGTTACACCAAAACATGTTTTCGTTCAAATATTAGTGCTTGCGCGTTTCCATGGTTACGGCGGTTGCAGAAAGTGGCTGCAATTAACTTCATATTAATCGTTGCTATGTTAGAATCAATTCAACAAAATATTTGGTAAGAGAATGAAAAATAAATATATAAATCTGAAAAAACTGTAATTTATTTTGAATTTCTTAGTAAGACTGTAATAAAAAATAATAATAAATTCTGATTCAAATATAAAAATGTCCCTCAATGCATACGCATACTGGTGAAAACGAAATGGTCAAAGGAAATGTCGCATGGTTAGAATCTTCTTAGGAGCAATAGTGGGTTTAGCTATTTTTTTATCTTAGATATTGCACACTATGAGACCCAACTTTTGATAAACTGTTCAATTTAGTTGTTGTTATGGCACTTAACAAGATAGTTTATAGTTATTTGGCAGCTATTTAAGCCGAAATAAGGGCCTTTTTTTTTCAGAAGTGCTAACTAGGGGCAAGAACACGACATAGGTACTTCATGCTTCATATTCGCTTCCACGACTCCTTTTTACAGGAGGATGCATTCACACACCTCACAACCTAGCCATGCTGGAAACAGGGACTCGAACCCGGGACGCCCAGATCACAGAGAAGGCCTGCTACCCCTATACCAGCTTCAATTTAGTTTCATATTCTAAAGCAATTTTAACAAGTTATTGTTTTATTTTAGCTTACTTTTTCTATTTTACTTAACAAAAGTTATTTAGGCTTATATTTAATTTTTATGACTCTAAACTATCATATTACTGACGAAAATTATCGACATTTACAAATACTTTAATAGCAGAATGCATATACACTGAATACACACACACAATGGAGCATATACACTGAAGTGACAAAAGTCATGGGATAGCAATATGCAAATATACAGATGGCAGTAGTATCGCAGCGAAAAAGTATAAATGCGCAGTTCGTTTTCCAGAGCTTTCATTTGTGTTCAAGTTATTCATGTTAACAGGTTTTTCGTGATTTATGGCGGCATGACGAGAATTAACAGACTTTGAACGTGGAATGTTTGTTGGAGCTAGACGCATGGGTCATTCCATTGCGGATATCGTTAGTGAATTCAACATTCCGAGATCCACAGTATCAAGAGTGTGCCGAGAGTATGAAATTTCAGGCATCCCATCCCATCATGGACAGCGCAGTGGGCGACCACCTGGACTCAACGACCGAGACCACCGACGTCTGTGTAGAATGGTCAATGTTAATAGACACGCAACACTTCGTCAAATAACTGCAGGAATCAATGTGTGACGTACGAGGGACGTGTCCGATAGGACTGTGCGGCGAAATTTGTCTTCCTTGGACTATGACAGCAGAAGACCGACTCGAGTGCATTTACTGACAGCACGACATCGTCTGCAGCGACTCTCCTGGGCTCGTGAGCATATCTACTGGTCCCTAGAACAGTGGAAAACCGTGGCGTGGTCAGATGAGTCACTATTTCAGTTGTAGTTATGGTAGAGTTCGAGTGTGGCGCAGACCCCACGAAGCCATGGACCCAAACTGTCAGCAAGGCACTGATCAAGCTGGTGGTGGCTGCATAAGGGTGTGGGCTGTTTTTACATGGCATGGACTCAGTCTTCTGGTGCAACTGAACCGATCATTGACTGGAAATGGTTATGTTCAGCTGCTTGCAGATCACTTGCAGCCATTCATGGACTTCACGTACCCACACAACGACGGGGTTTTTATGGATGACAATGCGCCATGTCACCGGGCCAGAACTGTTCGCGATTGGTTTGAAGAACATTACGGACAATTCCAGCGCATGATCTGGCCACCTAGATCAGCCGATATGAATCCCATCGAGCATTTATGTTACATCATCGAAAGATCCGTTCGTGCCCAAACTCCAGCACCATCCACACTTTCACAATTATGGACGTCTATACAGACAGCATGGCTCAATATTCCTGCAGAGGACTTCCAACGACTTGTGGACTCCATGACACGTCGAGTTGTTGCACTTCGCCGGGCAAAAGGAGGACCGACACGATATTAACAGTCATCCCATGACTTTTGTCACTTCAGTGTATTTATAAAAATAATTTAATTAATTGAAAATCTTGGAAAGAATACAATTTTCTGCCTGTAAAAGTTATGATGATAAACTTTTTGAAGAATAAATTCTAATTAATCTTTTAATATGTCTGAAAAGTACAATAAAACATTTTGAATAAAAAGCTAGTTGCAATCCACAAATATTCTTGCGTATTGATTTTTTGATTAATAGTGCAATTATTTAAAACATCTATCTGAACAGAACGTGATAACATCAATGTTATGCATGATCTTGTCCTATATTATGTGTGTATGGTAACTGGATCATATCTAGAATAACTTCGTCCCTCTAAAATACATGTGGTTTTTCTGAATGATATGGACCCTAATGCAGCATTGATGAGAGCATTATTACTGAATCCAAATGGCTATCCCCGGCCATAAGATTTAACCCGTAGGACTTACGTTACATCATTGGGGAGAGAGCAACTCATTCTACTTTGCCTATCAAGGATGTGAGAATTAACCATCCAAGCGAGCTCTAATTTCCATATAATGAGCTACTTCTGGAAGAATACTCTATATCAGAGGTATGCAAACTACGGCCCGCGGGCCAAACCCGGCCTGCCAAGTGATTTTATTCGGCCCGCGGAGGGTTTTAAAACATAATGATGTTTTCGCCCAAACCTTTTCATTTTCATAAAGGTATATCGAAAAACTACGTGGCCAACAAAACGGAGTTGTTGTACTTGACCAAACACAGATGTCTATCGCGCTGTTAAGTTATAAGACTAAATAAAAAAATATATTTCGGTAACTCAAACATAAAAGAAATTTTATACGCATGTGAATTTTGACGATAAGCAGAGTCTTATTGTTTTGTTGTAAATAAAGCATCAGCAATTTTGAGTAGTTCGCTTAAAGAAGCACTTAAGTATAAATAAACAAATATCGTTTTGATTTCGATAACGTTTTCATGGAATTATTGCACACGCACAGTAGCGTACCTAGAACTTTTGCCGCGCGGGGCGGTCCCGTTGCTGCTGCGTATAGCCAGGCGCTCGTCGCCCGTCGGTGCAGCGCGAGAAGTATAGAAAATTCCGCCCCCAATATGTGCCGCCCGGTGCGGACGGTACCATTGCGCTCGTATGCCGCCGTATTGTCGCTACAATATGATTACTCTTTGCACTCGTATGTCGCCGTATAGACGGCATATGAGTAGAAAGGGTAAACGTATTGTTACGTTCTTAGGGATTCGGAAACGGTCTGGGTACTGTTAATTAAAGAAAAGTTATGATTAATTAAATAAATTAAAGATTTATTAAATATTAGGTTAATTAGACATAAATACAGGATTTATTATTGCGACTTACCAGCTAACTACACTAGAGTTATGTTTATTTTAAGTGATATTTACTTATACTGCTATTTAACTATTATTTAACGCCTTATTAACTACTATTTATTTGACACAGTTCTATATTTATTTATACTACTTAGGAATATCCACTTCTAGTACATTTATTTATCACACCGCCTTGCGCGTACTGGATATAGACTCACTGCTCACTGGTTCTGAATGTCGAATACAGAATGAATGAATCCCATCCATGGACGGTTTTATAAGCCAAGTTGGTTCTAGAAAAGTTCCAGTCCTTTGTGGATTAATCCAGCTTGTGAAGCTTCAGGAGCATCAGTACCAATTTTTCTGCACTGTATTATCCACCAACAAGCATTATGTATAAAACATGTCGATATAAGCTGCGTTTTGAAGCCAGTTGTTTCTGTAGTAAATTTTATTCGATCATACGCACTTAATCATCGGCAATTTAAATCTTTTCTTAAGCAAATTGAATCCGAGTACGTTGACTTGTCGTATTACACTGAAGTTCGATGGCTTAGTTGTGGGAAAGTGCTATTGCAGTTTTCTTAGCTTAGAAGTGAAATTGATTTATTTCTTGTAGAGAAAAAACATCCTGAATCACTTTTATCGGATGCTGCATGGCTCTGGAAGTTGGCTTTTTTTGCAGATGTTGTGACACACGTAAATACCTTAAAGTTCCAAGGGAAAAACAATTTAATTTGCGATTTATACTCTCAAATCAAAGCATTTCGAACAAAACTACAATTATTTGAAAGTCAAGTGACTGAATGTAATTTTACGCATTTTCCATGCTGCGACGAATTTAATAAAAAAAACTAAAGAACAATTTCCAATTGCATTTGCAGTAAAGATCATCGCCGATTTAAAAGAAAAATTTCAAAAACGATTTTCTGATTTGGACATGAATTAAAAAGGAATTCGGCTGTTCCAAAATCCATTTGATTGCAACGTTGCTGAAATTTCAAGCCAGCTTCAAATAGAAATTATTGATCTTCAAGCAAACGAACAAATCAAGGACAAATACAAGGAAGGAAACTTAATAGATTTTTATAAATATTTGGATGCAAAAGAGTTTCCAAATTTGAAGAAATTTGCTCGTAAATTCATTTCAATGTTTGGGACTACTTACGTGTGCGAACAAACTTTTTCTCGAATGAAGTATCTCAAATCAAAATATAGAGCAAATTTATCTGATGATCATTTGCAGTCATTGCTTATGATTGGTGTAACAAATTTTGATCCCAAATATAAAGACATTCTTCAACAACAAAAAAAACAGTTTCATCATTCGCATTAGAAGTTGCATGAAAATATTTCAATTTATATAAAATAATTATGTAATTATACTTTGTTTGTTTAGTATTTTGTATTTTCAAGTTACAATAAAATAGTATTTAATGCTACTGTACTCATAATGATATTTTTCAATTTGTATATACATGTGGGCCGTATAACGTGGATCTAATTTCGATCCGGCCCGTGCCGCGGAAAGCTTGGACACCTCTGCTCTATATTATAACACAGAACGGTTGACAATAAATAATTAAAATGTTTTTGAAATTTATTAAAAGACATTAGTGATGTTGGTAGCCTTAGCGGATGATGTAATTCTCACATTTTATTTAATCATTTCTACCACACAGATTGTTCATATTTAGTCTTCGTTATCTAACTGTCGTTGTTTCTCATGACATTTGTCATAGACTCACCCACTGACAAAGTAAAACATGGAACTTTAAGGCCTTATCACATGGTGAAATTTTGATAGCACTTTTCCGTTTCTACCCTCAAAAACCGGTCAAGCAAGTTTCATAATCGACATTTTTTTCTAACCAGTTCAAAAATGTCGTCGGAAATATTGTCCGCAAATGAAATTCAACCAATCACGTGAAACTTTGAAGTGACGTCACACAAGTGAGGTCACTTTCGCTGTCGTTTGCTGACGGAAAGTACCGAAGATATTTTGATATTTTGCCGTGTGATAAGCCCTTTATTTGTAAAATTTTATATTATTGAGAATAAGTGCAGACTTTGTGCCATTGCGTTATATCGTGTTGAATATTTCTTTTGTGATTGTACAACACAACGAATTTGCATTAAATATAAATAAAAAAAGATAACTGTAATTCCATTTTTTGTTATCAGATTATTCAGAATGCATAATAACAGGTGTGATATTCTAACATGTTTCAGGATAAATATACAAATATGTGTTTAAACAAAATTGAGTTTATATCACATTGTGAAAATATGTCCTTTTGTGTTGAGAAAAATAAAAGAATGAAAATTTATGTTCATGCAAAAACAGATCTCCTTTTTTTAATATTATTATTTTGAATGCAAAAAGAATCGTGATGAAAAAAAGTAATTTTATTAAATGGGAAAAAATAATCTCTAAAGAGATTGACGAAACTATGTTTCCAGCAGCCAAGGACAATTTATTCTTTTGACAAAAGGTAGCGTTTTACTCTATACATTAGTGCTGGGTGGGAAGCCATACTAAGAGGAAAATATTACCATTGAATATTTTAATATTGCATTATATATAGAAACTCTGTTTTAACTCTTAAAACTTATATCATGAGATCCCATCTGAAAATAATCTGCCTTTTATGGATTTGCATATTGTTTAGCAATGAGCTAAACTTTGTAAAGTCCGAAATTGGCGAGGGAACAATGGATCTGAAAGATCTGGACAAATGCTTCAGAGCTACAACATGTTTAGGTATGTACGTAAGATTACATTTTAAATGACGTTAAGAAAAATGTATTTTTTTTTTTTTTTTTTTCTTAAACTCCTTGTAGCACATATATATTGTACAATATTTAATCGTAAAAACAATATTAGCAAAAAATAAGGTAAAACGAAATCTACGATTGCATATTTCAAAGTTATAATGTGAGAACATTATTATTTTTAAGTCCTTATTTGACTGGTAAATGACTTAAATTAGTTGAAACAATTCGCAAAAATTCAGAGAATGAATAATTATTAAATCAAGTAGTAACTTTATTTGTGTAATTAATGACATTAAATAATAATGTTAAATTGCCAAATATGACAAATTTCTACATTATTTCCTAATAATCTAAAAGCAAAAATTGGTGTATCAAAAGCGATAAATTGCCAATTTGTTGCTTACGCATTCTGAGACTTCAAAAACCTAAAACCAAAACAACATAATGCACTCAAGTGATTCAAAAAAATGTTTTTCTTTTTTTTTAAAGATTTTTAGGAAACTTATAATAAATTTAGATGAATAGAGTTTTGTTTTAGAACTAATAAGGGTGGGTGGGGGACGAAAAACTTTTTTCATTATTTCTTAACAAAAGATATTAGAAAAGAAAAATTCAAAAATAAGAAAACAATGAAAAAACAGTTTAAATATTATTTTTCCAGTTTATCAATCATAACTAAGCTTAAATTTTTTGTATGAGCTTCTAAATACATTCGTCAATTGCAGCGTATAAAATAATAAATAAATTCTGATTCGTATAAAATAAATTCTGATGGAATTGTGTCACAGGAGAAAATTCTCCAGCTTCTAATTTCATTTAAATTTTTGAATGCGAGGTCTTTTATACGACTGTTACTCTCTATGTCTTCAGAAACTTTTGAAAAACATGTGTTTTGATACTTCTTATAGTTTTCTCTGGATAAATTAAAAAATTTGATAAAAGTGGATGCTGAGAGTTTCAAAATCATTTGACGAATTTTCAATGAAATCATTTAACCATTTATCGGAGCTCTTTTTCTCCTTCATGAATATAGGTTTTTATTAAAATAACTTTTACCCTGTGGCAGTGAGAAAAAAATCATTTTACAATAAAATACTACATTTGTAATGAATTTTTTTAAAAAAATTAAACAATATTTTGTCTTTTAATTAGAAATTGCTTTCTAAAATTCATGTTGCAATATACCCTCGTCAGAAATCTCGAAGTAAAAAGGAAACTTAAATCAGGATCTTCAAAAATATTTATCTTGTTTTATTATTTACTAACCGCCTTTGGCGACTAGCCGGTTCGCCAACCTCAATACCCTTTAAAATGGTCAGTTAAATACTTTACGTGATGTCATTGTCAATTAAATACTTTATGTGACTTGTCACTGTCGATTAAATACTTTATGTGACTTCTCACTGTCAATTAATTACGTTATCTAACTTGTCTTTTAATAGTTAGTTTATCACAATATTTTTAAAGTTCAAATTTTGACAGTCATATAATTCACTCATGCATTTACAAAAATTGTACATTAAAAATTTTTTTTTACTGAAACTATTAATCTTATTTAATGCCGATATTGAAAACAGAGTCCATCAGCATTTGATTTTTATGTGTACTACAGAATAATTTTCAAAATTTATATAAAATATCTAGAATTATTCTACAAAAAATATTCAGATTCCCCTCTTTTATTGAGTAGTGATATTCGAATATTTATAAATCAATTAATGTTAAAGACTGACTTAGTTTATTGAACTTTATCTCTTTTTATTTAAAATATTAATGTTCTGAAAAATATTTTGTTAAATATGATTCACAGAGCAGAGGATTTAGATAAAAGCTGAACTTTCTTCATTTATTAAAACATTTATAGACTCATGTTAGATTCTATGTAATTATTTACTTCATTTAGAACCTCTTTACAGATGTATTTTTATTATTAATGTTTTACAAATTAACCGTAGGGCGTTGAATTGAAAAGATGCATATTAAACCACATGCGTTTTAAATAAGGCTGATTTATTCAATTAATAGTACTATAAAGTCATAAAAACTTTTCTTTACATTTCCTTTTTCGAAAAAACATATTTCATATTTATTTCATTTTATGCAGACATGTGCTGAAAATTACATTTATATATGTTTAACGTGCCATAATAGTTTATTTATGTTTTATTAGTTTATTTATCAATGTGATAGCAACATATTGATAAAAGATCATTTTTTCCTCATTCACTTGTAATGCGCGCGTGCAGCTTATGTTTTATTTTTATTGTTATTGTTAAAAAATATGATTAAATTACTTTTTTTAAATATTCATTAACATTCAAATTTTTATTTGTTTATTAAAATATTAATATCACTAAAAATATAATTTTTTTATCTTTAATTTGATGTAAAAATCATGTTTGTGCGATAATATTTTCGAAAGTGATAGCGGAAAAACGTCGAAATTTCGCTTAATTTTTAATTAATTTAAATTCTAATTAAAAATTGGAAAAAAGGGCTCCGAGGTGTACATTCCCGACCTCCAGGGTATAAATGTATCAAATTTGGTAGCTGTAAGTCAACGGTCTGGCCTGTAGAGCGCCAACACACACATACACACACATTGAGCTTTATTATATGTATAGATGATTTATCTCATAAAAATGATTTAAATTAAAATTTTATTTCATGTTGATCTTTATGACTAATAGAAAATAATATGTATGGAAAATTCATATTAATTTCAATACATATTATATACTGAAAATAATATTTGTTTTAAAATAACAATGCGCTAAGTTATTCTGCTATGAAAAGCAATTCGTCCAATCAATTCTTAACTTCTTTCGATGCAATGCATATCATATATTTAAGATATTAAAGTAAATTTGCTGGATTCAAAAAATCTTTATTATTTTTTAAAATATATTTAACTTATTGCAAAAATTGATCAATATTATCTTATTAATAAGAGAAAATTGTTAAACAGGAAATTATAATGATTAAAATTTAAAGTATTTCAAAACATATTTATAGAATCATGAGGAATCATTATATATGTGTAAACATAATTTTTAAAGCAGAGGCCGAGGAAAGAGCACTATAAATTTTTAAATTTCGCTTTTATTCCAACCCAAGAGGCAAAATTTATGCACAAACAAGTAACAAACGAGGTATGTCAATCTACAGTAAGAACACAAGAGCGAAAATAGAAAAGAGCATAAAAGATTCAGAAAATATTTTTTCCAAGTTATTTAAACTATGAGATTTTGATAGGGATTTCTTTACACATGTCCATTCAGAACAGGGAAATCCAGGTCTCTTTTAAAAAGAATTCGCTCTGCTTAACAGTTTTTTATCCCTTCACCTGCAATGTGGGAAAGCGCCGACTTCAGCATTTTTAGAATTCTTGTTGAATTAATTAAATAAAAAAGGTGGAATTAGATTAGGAAATAAGAGAATATTTTAGAATAAGTTTAAAATAAGTTAACAAATTTTAGGAAATAATTTAAATTTAAATTAGGGTTAAAAATATCATTACATATATATATATATATATACAGTGGGTAAAAAAAGTTTCCGTACGGTCACAAAATTTAAGAATAAATGAGCATAATTTGTAAAGTATTGCATTTTTTCTTTAAATACTGTCTATATGTGTTTAGTATAAGTCTATAGAAAGAGATTTTTATAAATTTTCATTTTTAAAAAACGAGAAAAGCATATTATTTGCAATAACTAAGGAAAATGTAAAATTGCAGTGCAAAAAAAGTTTCCGTACGCGTTATGCATATTCTTTCTGAAGTGTTTAAAACAGGCCCGCAGTAAATCTTTGACGTTAGAAAGTTAATCACTGATAAGAAAACAACATTATGACAGTTGTTGAGTTCAATTTTGTTCTTGATCGTCTCAAAATGGAAGTTCCCAGAGCCATTCGGGAATTAGTGATTAAATTACGAAATGATGGATTATCCATGAAAAGGATTAGTGACAGGATTAAAAAATCGAAGTCTACTGTGCAATATATCATTGAAAGATATCGTAAACTTCATTCACTTGAGGATAGACATCGATCCGGGAGGCCGTCAAAATAAAAACGCGTGCATAAAAGAAACATCTTACGCCAAGTTCAAGAAAATCCACGAATTAGTGCACCGAAGTTGGCAGCTGATTTAATGGTTAGTTACAACATTAAAGTCTCAACTCAAACCGTGAGAAATGTCATTAAAAAAAGTGTTTATCATGGACGTGCGGCCCGGAAGAAACCCTATATAAGCTTTTACAACAGGAAAAAGCCCCTCGAGTTTGCAAAGAAGCATGTAAACAAGCCCTTATCTTTTTGGGAATCCATTCTTTCTAGCGATGAATCAAAATTTTACATTCTTGGGTCAGATGGCCGAGTTATGGTGTGGAGAAAACCAAACAAACAAAAGCTAACTAAGAATTTATGCAGAACTGTGAAGCATGGTGGTGGTGGTGTTATGGTGTGGGGGTGTATGAGTGCTTCTAGAGTAGGAAATTTGCAGTTCATCAAGGGAAATATGGATCGATATGGATATCTGGATATTCTTAAACAAAATGTGTTATCCAGTGCAGAGAAACTATCTCTTGGAACTGGATTTACTTTTCAGCAGGACAACAATCCTAAACATACCTCTAAGATTTGCCAAGAGTGGTGCCTTTACCATGTTAAACAACAACTTCATAGCCCTCCTCAGTCACCTGATTTAAATCCCATTGAACATTTGTGGGAAGAAATTGGCCGACAATTTAAAAAATATGACATAAAAGACAAAGTTGAGCTCAAAAGTACCATTAGTAGTATATTTCTCCAGAAACAACAAAAAAAAACTTGTAGGGGTAATGCCTCAAAGTCTAAAAGAGGTGATAAAGGTCAAAGGAGGGCCTACTGATCATTAAATGTATATTTGTTAAATGTATTTTGCATTTTTGCAAACTTTTTTCGTGTGCTAGGGCACCGTACGGAGACTTTTTTGTTCCATATTTACACCATTTTTTGAGTTTTTAAGATTTATTATTTAATTTTGTCAAAATTATCATCCTTTTAATATGAATAAATATTAAATAATATTAGTTTTAACTCATTTTTAAGTTTTCATTTTTATTATTATGAATTTTGTGTGACAAATTAAGCTTTGATTTGCATTCGTATCTGCGTACGGAGACTTTTTTTACCCACTGTATATCCATTACATTTTTACGACCATCAAAAAATTCAGATCCAGTTCTTCAATAAGATTAAACCATCCTTATGTTCAAGACCCTGATAAGAATTTAGTCTCGCATCGTTTAATTATTTTCTCTTTATTGCAGTACAGTATTATTATTCAAGCGTCTTACTGAAAAGGAAAATAAACTTTTTTTTTTTCATTTGCAGATGAAGAATTCATAGTACTCAGAAAATGCTATGCCATGCTGGAAGAAGAGGTAATATTATTTTTTAATTAATATTCTTGTTCTTAGTTTGCTTTTTTAGTTTTTAGCCGTCTTCGATAATAATAATTTCTGTTGGCGTGATATGGGAAAACGCAATATATAAAAAGTTGTAAAAGAAATGCATGTCTCATTTCTGCTTATGATTAGTAAAATCTATATTATTTAATAATAGCAAATTATTTGCTTTTAGCGACCTGTTGTTTCGCTAGAAATGCTGATTATGTCTAACATTCTGGCATATCTTTGATGTTCTTCATTTCCTGAAAAAAAAATTTTAAGCTTCAAATTCTGATACTGTACAGAGACTTGTTATTTTAGTAATCTTACACGTGTTCAGTTTACTTTATGAATTAATCTTCCTAGTAAGTCAATCCGAGTAATTAATCTTCTAATTGGACATCTTTATTTTCTTATTCACTAAGCGAATAATAAACAGGATTTTTTTTTTTCAAAACAAGAGAAAGTCATGCGATTAGATGTTTCGGGAAACAATGGGAACGTTTTAAATTTCATCACAATAAATAAAAAATATTGTTCGAAAAAAAATAAAAAAAATGTATTAAAAATTTTTTAAATTTGGAAGAGCATTTCACGACAACAAAACTGATTTGATTAAAAAGATTTTTAATAAAAAAATTTAATTAGAATTAAAACGATTTTTTTTTTCAATTTTCAAACAGCATAAAAATTATTTTGTGCAATCATATTTTCTAAAATTATCGCAAATCAATAACTTTTAATTTAAAACTGACAGAACATTGAATTAAGTAAAATAAAATTATACACTCTTAAAAAAAACCCCGAAGTGCATCTTTCCATTGCCCATATTTGTACCATATTTGGTAATAGCACCACATTCGACGAATAGTGTATCAGCACATGAAAACGTATATAGGCACTCACAGAGATACCCATTTTCTACGATTTGAAGAGATTAAGTCTAAATATTGTTCAGCTTTAATCTCATAAAATATTCTTTTTTTGTTTAATCATTATATATACTCATAAAGGTGAAAGCCATATATCAATTCAAAGAATACAAATTTCTTATTTATCATTGATAAACCACTGAATAAAACACCCGTGAAACTTTTGGTACGTGATCATATCCCTTCTAGCAGAGTATAAAACAGTCTATTTCTGAATTAATACTTGAAAGCATAATTTATTTATGCAATCATTATGATGAAACGTTTTAATAAACTTCTTGGCAACAGTAATCTACCATTTCATTTTTTTTTAAAATTAATAATGTTGTAATCTAGATGAATGCTTTTTTTATATTTTAGGAGCTTCAGAGGGCAATCTCCATAATCAAAGAAGCCGGTGATAGAGCAAATGTAGCATTCATGACTAATACGGTTGATGGAATGCGAGAAGAGTATTGTGCTCTTAATGAAAAACAAAAGGTTTGTTCACAAATCAATGATAAAAAAGATTCTTAAAAAAATAAACATTTTTTATCAGTGTACTAAAAAGTAGAAAATATTTCTTCTGAAAAATTCAAAGAAACCTGCATTATGACACCTTATGAATATTTAGGTGCTTCGAATGATTTTTTTTTTCTAAAGTTGCTCCTTGTGACTTCATTTCCTTATAATCGCATCATTTTCAGTTCCATGATTTCCAAATTTTTTTATTGAAAAATTATTTTTTATTTTAAAATTTTTGTGCAAAAGTGCGAGCGTGCATGTAAAAAAATTTATTTATTCATTTGTGCAGAAGCAGGCGTTCTTAAACAACATATTTTATTCCTCATGTAAAGAAATCAACTTTTATTCCTTTTTAATACTTTTTTGTAAGAATCATGACTAAGCGGGAGATGCAGTCCGAAGGCAAAAATAAGGAAAAAGAAGGCATGTGAAAGTATGCTGAGCTTATATGGTTTTAGAAGGGAATTTGAAGCAATGTTTGGTGTTGGGTACGTCGGGTATACATTGACTACATTAGTTTGACTTCATTGACTCCACATTATTACAGGTAAATAAAACTCCTTACAGATCAGTCAATCCTGCTAAGGGGAAGTCTGAATCCCTGTGATCAGAAAATAATTATTTTTAAAAAATGAATATATTAAAAATATTTCTTATGTGCGCCCGCGAAGGTGGGTGTGTACGTGCGAGTGTGGAACATGATTGATAAAAGAATCTGCTTCTATTAATTTATTTTTCATCTCACTTAATGCATATAAGTATATTTGCATCTCATATATGTATATAAGTTGATAAATTATATAATTTTACAAGTAATCATTTTCTTCCAAATCGGATTCAGAGCAATAAGGAATTAATCTATTATCTATAGGTTTGTAAAACAAATAAAATCTGTTTCACTCTTCTTGAAATCCGAGCTGCATACATCGAACATTAAAATCAGATATTTGTAATTAAAACATTATCTATTTTCAGTAATATCATTTAAGGAATATAATGATTTGTAATGAAATATTATCTATTTTTATTTCACAGGAAGGTATGTACAAGGAAGGATTAGATCCACTTTTGGATATGTACGCAGTAAGTATGTTATAATATTAGAGAGTTTTTTAAAAATATATTATCGCTTCGATTTTTCACAGAAAATGCTTTTCTTTACTGATTTGGTTTATGTACTAAAAATACATTTACCGCTTGCCTGATTATCCCGAATTATCTTGGGTTCGTATATATTGAAATCAATTATTATATTGAGAAAACTCGGGAGCAGCAGAATTTGTCAGTACGATTCGTTTTGTCTAGGTTTTACTCAGCCTAGGAGAAATGAAAGGAAATATTCAACTCTGATTGGCAGTTTGCCAAGTTTTGTTGGTTTCGCTGTTCTTTTGTAGGGACTTTTCTCGTGTTTACCCTATTGTATAATATATGTCTGCTTATGAATTCGTAATGCATAAAGAAGGGCAGTTGCTTTGAAAAAAATTTAAATAATGAAAATAGAAGATAGTGAAAGCGGGGATTTTTCTGATAGAGATTATGAAGATAATAATTCCTGTTACTGAAAAAAAAAATCAAATCCAAAGAGAAAGAATAATCTGTGCTCCCTTAAAAGAGATTCCAGAAGTAAACCAGCAAGAAAAGAGACCATATACCAGTGAACAGAATGTCAATTATCACTTGGTGTTGTCCTGTGTTTCAAAAACTACCATACAAACACTAATATTTAACTTTTCTTCATTCGCCCGATATAACTCGGGAAAATAAACTATAGAAACTAAATGCTTTTACACCCATTAAAAATTAAAAATTCAACTTAAAACCTGCATATTTTCTTTTATTTCATTTGCTTGCATTTAATAATAAAATTTTAAAAAAATAATATGACGTTTTGCAAATTTTTTCAAAAAAAAAAAATATTAGAGAAGCAGTTAAATGAGTAATTTTGCGAATTCAACATTTTATCAACTTTTGTAAAATTAGAAAAAAATAATGATTCCATGTGACAACACGATAATATTAATTTTGTCACTTCTTTACTTACTGGCATGCATAATGTGGAAAAAGTATTGCTATTAATAAAAATTTCGAACTCGAAATTTTAACAAATCTCCACTTTTCAGATCTCCCTGAATTCGAAAAACATGGCTATTTTTCTGTTTATGAAAGCGATAATTCGAAAACACTTAGAGTAAGAAGAATGAAATTTGGAATGTAGATTCTAGTCCAAAATATGTAGATTTCTATCGAATTGTGAATGAAATTCTTTGAAAAGACATGCGACCTTTGATAATACATCAAAGTGCCCCAAAATTTGAAATTTAATTTTTAAAAATCAGTTCAGTAATTTGGACAGGAAAAGTACAGCTCACTGGTCTAAGATTATTCTCTAATAGTTCCAATTTTTGAGAAAAACCTCAAAAACTTTACTGTCCTGTACTCTCTCTCTTCTTGCGTACAGCCGACCATCCAGCCAAAAATGAATGTTGTGGCGGTGGTCGGGATGAGTTTCTCTCAAAAACTATAACTATTAGAAAATAATCTTAGGCTTGTGAGAGCAGATGATTTTTTATGTTTGTTTTGTTTTGTATAAAAGTTTTTTTCTAAGAATTAAGAGCTTTTGTGCAAAGCAAAAATTTTAGAAATTAGTTCGGTTGCTGAAGTTTGGGGGCTTCAGGAACAGTGGGTTTATTATTTATGTGCACTGAAATAGTGTTTCCTAAACTTCACTCAAATGAAAAAGGAGGTGAAGGGCAACCTACCTTTGATGATGTTCCAAGGAATGATAAGCTTTCATATAGAAGAAAAATTGACGAAATCAGACAAATTGTTGGAACTGAAGAACTGATTCTTCGATCTTCTTTATTAATACGAACACATAGTTGAGACAAAGTAAGAAAGATATACAGTAGAAAAATATTTAGTCTTGCATTAATTTTGGTAGTGGGAGGGGCGGAGTACGTTTATGATACTGATAAAACTGATGTATCAGGATGAAATAGGAAAATTATTTTCGATCTCGAATTGTGATTACCTGAATAATAATACAGAATATGCAGCAATGTGATGGCTTTAAATATCTACAACCCAAGATGCCAGTAAGAAGTTAAAGTATTGTTAAACTGTTCTGGAGCGTTTTTGAAGAGGCAAAATCTATTTTAGTTAGCTCACAAACTCAGTACAGACTGAATTATACTCGAATTTCCTATTGATGATAGCATATAAACCATTTTTTATCCTTTATTAAAATCTATTCATTAATTAGTTTTTCACTTTATTTACAATAATTATTATTTATTAAATTATAATTATTACCATTTATTTTTAATTTATTACTCAAATATACAATTTTTTATTAATATAAAATTTATATTTTCATTAATATAAAATATCATTTGTATATTTTTTAGCTCTATTGCATGTCATACAAAACAAAGGAGCATTGTGACCGTCTAGAAAGTTTTCTGGTACGTACATAAGAAAAAAAAATTTCATTGATAATATTTCATGTGACGAAATATTACCAACCAGAGAAAAAAAAAGATATAAACGAATTATTTTGAAGAAATTAATTGATGCATTTTATTAATTGCTGAAAGATATTGAAAGAAATGTTCACTAATATTTGATATGATTGATGTATTAAATTTACGCTCCGCTTTGAAATGAAACAAGAGAAATCATCAATTGCACTTCATAATTTCGAGCTGTATTTGACGAAATGGACGGCACAGGAGACAATATTTTGCTCTCCGAATTTCACACACCACAATAACGACAAAACCATTATCGACGATAGCAAATTTAACATCACAATGTCTGATATCACGTCGCGTCTTCGTTGTAAATATGTCCGGAAGCGGAACTTTGCTAACAATCCATAATTTAATGTCACCATAATTTTTTTAAATAATAGGTAATTTTTTTTTTTGTTCTAGATAACACCTTGTGGGCTAACAAGTAAACCAAAAGACTTACAGATGTCAGTTCAAAATTGGCAGTAGAATAAATTTCAAATATAAGTACTTAGTAATAAATGCAGAGAAAAGTGGGGGTTGCTAATTAATACACAAACACAAACAGAAATGAAACAAAATTGCTAACATATTCTACATAAATAAATATGAATCTTTTTCTGTGTGTCTCTTATGCGCTGCCGTACCGCTCATCGAATTGCGATAAAACTTTGAATACTTGTTACTTGAAATTAGTAGATGGTTATAGGCATAGTATAATTATCTAATATATAAAAATATTTTCGGGTCTATTTACCGCATCTATTAATCAAGTATTATTGTCAAAATAACTCGCCATGGAGACACAACGGATTCAGTAAAGATGCTAAATTCAAGCTAGAGATTAATATTTCGTAGCAATTGGACGTAAATATTATGTAAGTCGTTCTCTGAGGTAACATTGGAGAGTATGTAAGAAAGTTTTAGGTAAACCAATCCTAGAGGATTGAAATAGAAGTTAAGAATTTAATGAATTTTTTGCGTTTTTTGCAGTATCTTCGCGAAATATAAGAGTATAAAAATGTTTGCATCTTTTTAACTTTAAAAAAATATTAATTCAACTATATCACCAAATTAATGGCATAAATATATTTTCTGTGTTTAATCAATTTTAAAAGAAAAGATTTTAATCACATTTTCTAAGACAAATCTTGAGAATGCTGAACTAACATTAAACGAATCACGAATGACACAAAAAAATAGTTTCTTCCCTTAATAGTACTCAAAGAACACCAAGCATTACAATTCTAAAATAATACATGTATTCTTTTAGAATTGTAATGGTAGTTTGAAGAATGTAAATCTCTTGTACATTGTATGTATTTATGCATAAATCTATTATATAAACTTGAATTTGTGTTTGTTCGTACCTTATGCGCTGCCACATTATTCAGCCGATTTTTATGCAACTGGTCAACTCATTGCTTGCGTCTGCGCTAAGGTTATAGTTATACAGGGTGCGCCAGAGAAACTTACTTATTTGAAAAAACTTCTGACCGGTGAGTTGAATGGGTAGAGGGGTGATAGGTGGTTCTACTGTAGGGGAAAAGTCCCCATGTTTGTTTCATCCTCCAGTCAGCTGCCATTATGCTCTGGTTTAGAGAGTAGCGGGCCTTCACCGTTGAAAGCTCCTTTTCTAACGGTCACTCACTTGTTGGTACGCAACGTGCCTTCCGCCCTCGCTTTGAAATTCCTTCTCACAGATCCGTTCCTGGCCGTAATTCGATTCTGTCGTGGGTTAACTAATTTCGGAAGTGTCTCTAAACCCAGAAATGGACATCAACGGGCCACCAGAACTCCGGAAAATGTCGAAAGAGTGAGAGAGTCAATTCTGCTTTCTCTGGTGTTCGGCTCGCACACACGCAGCTGCTCTGGGAATTTCTGACACCACTCTTTGACGAATTCTCCATCAAGACCTTCAATTTCATCCCTATAAATTGGCTGTTGTGCAATAATTAACTGAACGCGATTTTGTTGTCCGTCAAAATGCATGTGAAATGCTGCTTGACAACCTGCTTGAAGATGCGGTCGTTTTTTTCAGTGACGAGGCTCATTTTGAAGTCTCTGATTTGTGTCGATCGACCACGGACCATAGCTCACCTCAAGAACAACATTCGAGACGCCATTGCCAGCATACCGATTGATATGCTGCAAAGAGAGGACACAAACTTCAAAAATCGACTTAATTAGTGTATGCGTAATGGAGGTTGTCATTTAACCGATGCCATTTTCAAAACTGTATGAAAAAAAAATTGGGATACTGTAATCTCAAATAAAAAAAATAATTAAAACAATAACTGAAGTACCTTTGTTTTTATTGACCTTTCAAATAAGTAATTTTCTCTGGCGCACCCTGTAGTACAGATATCAAATCTGTTTTATAAAAATGAATTTTTATTTGTTCGTATCCTGTGCGCTGCTGTACTGTTCAACCGATTGCGATGAAACTTGGTAAAACCAATTGTTTGCACTTCTTCGAAGCTTATATTTTAAAATTGATAATTTACAAAAGTCAACCAATAAATGGCAATCGAAATATCTGAATCGTAATTAATATCGCACTCAAACAAAATAACATTATAATGATTGATGTCTATCAACGTGAGGGAAAAGAAATCAAAAATACTTTGTGAAAGCGCTAATTTTTTTTCTTCTCATTAAATGAATAATATACACGGAATGTTGTCATTTAGCGTGCTCACTATTTTGTCTGCAGCAAATCGCACATATTATTCAGAGTTGATCTCAAGCATACAAATTAAATTACTATTATCGATGCCGATTAAGTTAAGTTTTATATAATGACATTTTTTAGTGAGGACAGTGATTTTGCTATTTATTAAGTGAATCTACAAACGATGTGTCGATTATACAAATGTATATCTTGTTGATTGCTTCGACCAAAAATATGTTCCTAAACGTTCATCAATTAATAGATCTAACAGCGCAACATCTGGAAATTAACCAAATAGAGCTTCATGAACAAACGAGAAACAACAAGAAATTAAGCAGATTGTTTACAAATCACAAACACACGTGTTTCAGTCTCAAGATCAACAAGAAGCAAGAACTGATCGACAACATTTGCATGCTATCTGATCACGAGTATCAGAATCAAAAAACCAATATGAGTCAAAAACCGGGACAACTATCCTTAAAAGAAAGTCGATTGGAGAAAATGTGTTCTCTAAAAAAAAAAAAAAAAGAATTTAAAATATTTCTCATTAAAGAATATGTTTTTTTCAATACATTCCACTTTTTTGGGGGGGGGGTGGGGGATTACCCCTGAAATTGGAAAAAACTTCCGGTATGGCGGTTTTTTCCTGTTTCAAGATTGAATACATTGAATTTGCGGTCGAGTTACCTTCATGACAAGATTTACCGTCCTCTGGAAACATATTTCCATTTCCTACCCGATTTCAAGTATGGAGTAAAATCGAGCTATATCATTGTTTCCCATCTCCGCTCACTGAGAGTGTAACAACATGTTCAGATTTTCGTCTCAACTTGGATTTGATGCCTCTTTCAACTAAATTGCATAAACTGAATGAATTCGATTTAATTTTTTGCGTTATTGCTGTATATCTTAATTACGCATACATTGGTGTTTCCCATCTATATTTTTCATTATAATTTTCCAATTAATAATATTTAAAATAGTTATCTGTTATTTAAGTAAGGAGGCATTTTAATATGTTGCACTAAGGTAATATTACAAAAATATTACCTTAATTTAAATCAAAATCTTGTCTATGCATTTCTATCCCAATTCTCCTAAATGCCTTGGTCAATTTTAACCAACTTTACATACCGATCCTTTATGGCAAGAAAAAAATGTTATTTTCTTTTTCAAAATACAAATATTATTTAATTAAAAATTACAATATACAATCAGTACCAGCAATACGAACTAAAACTATTTCGAAGTTCGTTTATAATGACGTCACACATTCGTCACAAAGTGGGCGCTGTTGCAAACCAATGACGTGCTCGATTTTCCTCCATACATGAAATAGGGTAGAGAATGAGAATATACCCTCAGGAAGTGGGGTATATTCCGTTGATGGCGGTTTGAACACAACTTTAATTCTTCTCGATTGTCATTCAGTTTGCACTGAATGCATGCTCAGAAATGGTGAGTTGATTATTACATGGTTCTTTGAATTCCGTCCTTTTAATATGAAATAAATCAAATATTGATTAACTTTTTTGCCAAATCTAAGATGTTTGACTGTAATAATTATAATTACAATTATTTCTCTCTTCAGGATTGTGGTTTCAGTATAATGGAAAAATATGCAGAAGAAGGCAAATGCACAAAATCAGAAGATACAACAGAATGAAATTCTTAATATGTTCAAAATCGTGGGAACTTATATCCATAGATTTTTAAATTGAACTATATAATAAATTTTTTGAATATTAAAGGGTTTTGTATTTGTATTTCTTATTTGTTTGTAATTTCTTTTAGAAAATTATTAAACTTTCACAATACAGTTTGAAATCGAGGTAAGAAAAATAATTTAATAATTACAATTTTGAACAAAAAATTAAAAAACAGTTTTTAGAAGCAGAATGCACTGATAAAAAAAACTATTTTCAAAACAGTGCACTTGGCTAAAAAAAGCAGTTTTTCATAAATGCACTGAAAAATATAATTTGTTTTATGTTAATTATTTTTCATTTTTTAGTCTTTAACTCATAACTTATAATAAATATAAAATTTAGAAGATCATTTTTTTTCCTGAAAATTTACTGCCAAATGGTCCTGGGAATATGAAATCAAAATATATTTAAATTAATCGGTTAGTAATAATTAATTTGTAATAGTATGAAATCATCCAAAATTGTCACAAATGTACAAAATTTCAAAATTCCTGCAGATCTAGAAGTAAATGAAAAAAACTAATTTATAGAAAGGTCTTTTTATAAACATCTAATAAAAAGTTAATCTAATTCAATAAAAGTGTGCAAAAATTAGTATGCTGAATATTTTTCTAGAAGATTTCAATTTATTTTGAACGGTATTATCTAAAATTCTATATCTCCAAAGTTCTAATGAATAAATTTATTTAAAAAGAAAATATATATGTATGTGTCACTATTCCAAAATGTAAAATTGATAGACAAATAAATAAAAGCATGGTGCCTCATACAGAAGAAATTCACATGATTAAAAGAAATTTCACTTCTAAGTTAAGAAACATATTTTTCCAGACTTAAATTTTCATAGCTTGTATAGAAGTGATATCCATTTGAATCCAATTAATCTGAACCAATTATTTTTATTTTTATTGAATTAATCTGAACTGTATTAGTAGTATTAGACGTAGATTTATGATAAATTAATACACAAATAAAAAAATATTTCCAACCATCAAACTTAATTTCTTCGTTTGCATAATTATCCCTCAAAACTGAAAAATAAATAACAAAGTCATTGGAAAATAAGTAAAGTGAATCTACATCGACTCTTTAATTCAAAAAACGAAAAATACAGTAAAACTACGATGTCAAACTCTCACAACAAATATCCTTGACAACAGTGTTTTTGAAAATTTGAATAATTTGTATACGGAATCAGAAAGTGAAACCGTATTATTGCAAAAGACGAATTGCAATTTGAAATAAATTAACCAAACGATTTCTTTAATGGTGCTATTGACATCATGGGACTCGATTCTATAGAAGTATTCATGTATAGAAAATCCAATAAACAAAACAGGTGCAAAATTATCAAAACAACATGGTTTTAATATCTGCCGTGTTTGAATTTAAAAATACTTCTTGGGGTCTGTTTTTACAGGACCAATATAAACTTAGGCTTTGTTTATTTAACCGTGCTGGATTTCAGTCTTATCTCTTTGCAATAAACAATACTATCTGAAAAGGTATGGTTACAAGAAAAGATGTTCGTGTAAATAAAAATTTAAACAGAAGTGTTGTGCAAATAGGCTTAACTTTTTTTTTCTCTAAAAAGTTCGGTTTTAAGTTAACGATGTCGACGATAGCAGACACAAAATTTTCTTGACTCAGATCGATTTCTTAAATGTAGTAGAAATTTTGAAATGGAAATAATTAAAATATTAACCAAATGCTCTTTGTGAAATATTTTTATTGCAAATGCATCTCCAAATAACATGCATATAATTCTTCATTAGGACTGATTTCTAATTCTAGTTGTTTCATTTCCACCTCATTCACTAAATTAAAGCATGTATAAATGATGTTTAATTCCCTAATTAAGCATCAATTTATGCATTTCAAATAATTGCATTGAAATAAATCATCTCGACAAACTTTTATTTCAGACACTTATTTATCATCAACTTCGAACTTGTCGACCTTACATCCTTAAGGCATATAAGGTTGACGATGCAATCGGAAGCTTACAAATTTAATTAGATTGGTGATACAGCCAATACGTTTTTGATTATTGTATGAAACTTCTAAATCAAGAATATAATCAAGGGTGTCTTTCTAATATTATTTCCCATACTCTCCCATTAAGGTCTTATCGCATAATGAACCTTGAATATAGTCGCGAATGCCTTATATAACATTGGAAAATATTACATACAAAATGTTACTTTCCATCCTTTGGAGGAATATAAAATTTAGGCTGAAACTATTGTGCGAATATGCATTTAGGATTCTTTCCCTCCTCTTCCCATCGATTATAATAAAATCTGACTCGAACCAAAAGTTGAATCATAAGATGACATGCCGAATTTCATAAATTTATATCATTGCATTTACGAGATATTAATGAATCAAATGCACGCGAAAGTACAGATCGATAGACGATCAGCCTTGTGATAAAATGATTCAAAATTTCATAAATATTCACATTTTAAATGTTAAACCGTTAAGGACGTATTGTCGACACTTTATCAGTTGACTGTAGATTCCAAATTGTGATGGCACCTACGAAATCTGAATTACCGATTTCGTTGCAAAAAGTATATATTGTTTCTCTTCCTGCAAATGGTCTAATTTATCGGGAAATAGATCAAAAAGTAAATGTTTGCTTCTATACTGTTCGGTAAGTTATAAAATGACGTAAAGAAATAGGATCTATATCAAATAACTTGTTTTCTATGTACCCAAAGAAACTTTCACAGCGAATTAAGCGAAAAATCATAAGAGAAGTATCAATAAATTCATTTGTTAGTGTAATTACATTAACCAATGATGTCGCTTCAACATCTGGAGTTTAAATTTGTTCTCAAAGTCTTCGAAATGTCCTGCACGATGCACAAATTTATGAAAGCCAAGGATTAAGCCAAGGAAAAGCCTTTCATAAATGAACGAAATAGACAGAAGAGACTTGAATTCTCTAAGGAATATATCAATAAGTCAATTGATTTCTGGAAAAATGTTATATTCTCCTACGAAAGTAAGTTCAATATCTTTAAATCAGATAGCAGGAAATTAGTTTTCAGGAATAATTGCTCTGCTTTTCATACTAAAAATGTATTCTTTTAGTTAAACATAGAGGAGGCTCTGTTACGGTTTGAGGGTGCATGGCTAACAAAGGAGTTCACAATTTGTGTTTCATTGATGGGAATATGACAGCTCAAACCTATATTGATGTCTTGCGAGATAACCTGACCCAAAGTGCAATAAAATTGGGTATCAGTGATTCATACTATTTTCAGCAAGACAATGACCCCAAGCACACACCCGGTACAACACGATTGTTTTTGCTTTATAATGTACCCAAAAGACCTGCTACTCCATCACAATCACCTACTTAAATCCTTTGGGAAGTTTACGAAATTCTTCGGATTTAAAAATAAGAAAGAAAATTCAACCAAATCTGCACTTAAGCAATCCCCTATTGAAAAGTGGTCTAATACTGACCCTACTGTTACATAAAATTTAATTAAATCAATGCCAACAAGATTACAAGCAATAATAGATGTTAATGGAATCCATATTAAACATTAATTATTTGGAATTTTCTTATATATTATATTTCATTTATATTCATGCTGGTGTGCAATTACCTTTTTGACACGAGATATTTTAGTTTTGTTACAATTTATTTATTTGTATTATTGTATTTTCATTTCTTTTTTATTTAAATGCGGAAACTTATTCTGGTTTCGCAATACCAATTTTTGTATTTCTTCCTGCTTTCTTTTATGAATTGCAAACAAAAATGTGAGTGTGCAAACAATTTTTGTACCCACTGTATTTAGTTTCCTTTATCAACATTTCCGTAATGTCAGCAAATAACTTTTAAGAATAACAATAACAGCAGGTGTTAAACTTCGAACTGACACAGTAAAATCATACAAATAAAGCAGGTGTTAAATGTATCACGGATTTCAGATCAGTTTCAAACATGCAAACGATTTTCAATTGTGTGCCAATTCACAGAAGTAATATTGTTTGCATACAAAAGAAAAAAAGATCTCTGTGACCTCTCAATCTCTGAGCAAAGTTAGTTAAACAAAAAGTATTGTGTAAATTTCATTAAAAAGATGTTTTGAATTCTTTTTTTTTTTTTACTATCTAAATTGGATTTCGAAATTATTACAGGCGACAAAGGCGACTATTTTTCGACGTTTCTATTTCACTAAGGGGTAAGACGTAAAAGGATGTGCGCATTTCCGTTATTTACTTTACTGTTAAATGCAAACATCCCCTCCTTTCATCTTTCCTCTTATCCCTATTTTCTCGAATTAAACCCATCCTAACACAGAAGCGTGCGGGGTTTTAGAATCCGTTGGCAAACAATAATTCAAATCACGCATTAAAAGAATCTGCTGTAAAAAAAACACTCTACAGATTTAAAAAATATCAGATAAAGCCATGTTTTAAATGCTTCGAATATATATGATGAATTCATATTAAAAAATGTTCCATATTTACTTGACTTTAATTTTATTTGTTTTTGTTCCATATTTTGTGAATTCCGATGAGAGTGCTAACGAATCGTTAAATTTTAGAGAATTAGACAGATGTTTCAGAACAGTCACTTGTGACTTAGGTTTGTATAACATTCTCAAATTTTTAATTAATCTAAGTTTGCGTGCCTTTCTTTAAGAAACTGTTGTACTTAAAGAATTAAACGTGGTTTCAAAAGTAGATTTCCAATTAGAAGTAATTACGCAATTTAAAATCAAATGCAAAATGCATATTTAGAGATATATTTGTTACTAAATTAACACTTCAAAAAAGCTCTAACAAAGCGTTCCTCTAAAGCTAATTGCTGCATTTTAAAATTCTGTTCACCGTTAGTCTGGAATTCAATTTTATATTAAAAACTACACGCTTTTCAGTACAGTTTACAGTATTTACTTTGAAATTCATTGAATAATGATTTGTTTCTGACTGCAAAACTGCATTCAAATACACTAGCGTGCTATTGAGTTAAATCAGAGATCTTATATTAGTTTTGTATCCTTTGTCTTCAAAAGTATTCATGATTTTATCAACTAAAACAAAAAGTTGTTTTGACTATGCAAAACGAAGATTTTAAAATGTGCATTATTGTTATCAATGAAGTAACCTAAGGACGTTTTCAAATCAATTAAAGGAAATGTAAAATTGATATTTGAAAAATAAATAAATAAAAAGAGATGAACATTGAATAAAAAATATTTGTAACAAAATTCGAGCATTTAATCTGAAACTTTGCACATGATCATGTTTTGGGTTTCGCTTGCTTGTCTTCATTCTATTTTTGAAATATAAACTTTTAATTATATATTATATCGTTTACAAAAAATTTATCTAATACCGTAGTAGCATACTATGTACAAGACATATTCACGGAAACAACAAAAAGTATCGTTCTAAAAAATTTTAATATATTTTTTTTAATTTTCCAAAATTAGAAGGAAATTGCTTATAGATAAAACGATTAAGACTGTAAAGGTTTTTATTTCCTTCTTCTAAAACCAAAAAAACGGCACAAAAAATTATGTTATAAATTTTCAAAAAATTTGAAGAAAAGCGTTAAATTTTGACTAATTTTAAATAAAAAAAATCAGTTAAATTTTTTAAAAACACCATCTTTATGAGAACCTTCTACCCTAATAACTGTAGCTACAAATTCAACGGATTGTTTTATAGAATGCTTTAATTGATTGTTTAATCACAATATTTCATTACATGTCAGTGCCTATAAACATTAATTTGTTAAAATTTGCATTAGTTCAATTCTTTATATTTGTGTTCGAATTTTGAGTTAAGTCTATTAATATTGTTCATAGTTTGATAAAATTAACAAAATTCTCTAAATAATTAGAAAATTTACACTTGATTCGACTTTACAAAATCAAAATAATTCTGAAATTGAAGTTTCTAATGCATGAATTTTCTAGTATTTATTTTTAAAAAACAATAGCTACGTTAAAAAATATTAAAATCTCTCTCTCTCTCTCTCTCTCTTCCCCCCCTCGGTAAAGTTTAGGGCAATTTGGAATTATATATTTAGTTCAAAACATTTTTTTATGAAGGCAGATTATCTACTGTAATTCCTTAGTAAAATAAGTCATTTATAGTAATATTTATAGAAATATGGATTCATAACTTTATATTAAAATATCAAAGTATAATGAAAGTCTCAATCAAATCTCTTACATTGAACACTACATATCCTGATAAGGAGATAGCAGAAATTTTTTTCAAACTAATTATGTTCAAATATAATTATTTCTTTTTTGAAAATGATAAGATTTCTTTTATAAAAATGATCCATTGTAACTTAACACTTCTTTTTAAAAAATGAGAGTAATATATCATTACCTTATCATTAGTAATATATCATGAGAGTAATATATAATATTATTACCCTTCAGGAAGCGAGGCCTTTGAAACAACAAGACAATGTTACAATTTACTTGAAGCAGAGGTAAGTTTTTCTGCTTATATAATAGCTACATACATTTTAATTTCAAATGTCAAATTAAGTAATTTATACTTAGGATTCATCGTATTGACTAATCAAATAGATTTTGTGCAGTTTTTTTTTATATTTGTTCTTTATATTAATGATATATTATCATCATTACATATTATTATATATAATATCTCACACATAGATGCCAAAACGGAAGAAATGTCGTTTGATAATGATAAGAATATATTTAATATTCTTTATGCATCCTAATTTCATTAGAAATAATGCTGTTGTTTTATCAAGATGAATTCTTTTTTCCATTCATGCTAAGTTCAATACAGGTAGACGTTTGGATATTGCGCTTTTTTATAAATTTTTAACACTTTTCTTTAGATTGCTGCCACCATGTAGTTCATCCAACTTGCTGCAGAAACTTTTCAAACTTTGAAACTGTGCGAAATGTCATTAGTTAAGCTGGATATAAATGTCGCATTGTTAGAGAGAAACCATTCATCATCTTGCAAATTCAGGAAAAGCATTGAAGGCTTGCAAAAACTCATCAATTGAAAACCAATAACCTTAGGAAGAAAGTTTTATTTAGTGATGAAAGAAAACTTAACATTTTTGGCGGTGACGTCCGTCGCACAGGATGGAGAAAGCCCAAGTCTGTTTTGGATTCAAAAAATTTACGCCCTACATTTGAAGATGATGGTGACTTTATTATGATTTGAGGTTGTATGGTTTCATCCGGTGTAAGAAATTTAATTCTTATAGATGGCATTATAAACCATATGGTTTACTTGAATATACTTCGAAGCAATCTAAAGAAAAGTGCTAAAAATGTGGGTTTAGGTAGAATTTCCATTTTGCAGTAGGATGACGATCCCAAACAGAATGCTCGTAGCATCAAAATACGGTGTCTGTTTCATTGTAAAAAGTAGATACACCCATTACCACAGAACCCAGACTCAATGCCACTGAATATTCGTGGGCCATTCTCAAAAAAATGATTCAAAAACGCAATATTAAAAAAAAAACGATTTAAAACAAGTGTTGCAAGAAAAATGCGGTAAAATATATTTAGATACCCAGCATATTCTGTGAAATTGGTTAACGCCTTTTAGAGGCAATATAAAAACCAAAAGACATGGAACTAAATACTGATAAAAAGACATAAACTGAAAATACTGACTAAATACTTTCTTTATATGCGAGATATTGCAAAAATTTCATTGCTGTACTCTCAATTTTTTGAGGCAAAAATCTGAGTGGGTTTATTTAAAATGCTTCGAAAATATGACAGTTTAGAAGTTTTTAGTTGATTTTTCTTTATTTTTACTCTAAATTAAACAGTTTGTTATGTGTAAAAATAAAAACATGTTTGTACACCTCGATAATGTGGTATTCATATTGGAAATCATATTTATCATGTAAAAGTTGGGTGTACTCACAATTTTTTGAGCCACTGTATTAAGTGCCTCAAACAATCGAGAGTGCTTTTTACTTTTATTTGTTAAATCTGATTTTCGACATAAATTACTCATTACTGAGAAGAGCAAACATGTTTTTATCTTTAAGTATAACAAATGATTTAATTTAAAGTAAAACCAAAGAATAAGCAACAAAAATTTCTAAATTGAAGAGCTTTTGAAGCAATTTAAATAATTATCTGCAGATTTTTGCATCAAAAAATTGAGCAATGAAATACAGCAATGAAATTTTTGTATAACAAGTATATAAAGAAAGTGTCAATAGCTAGTTGCATGCATTTTGGCTTTTAAAATAGCCCACTACACGTCGTGGTTCCGATTCGACGATTTTTTTGTGGTATTTTAAAATATTTTACCCCATTCTTCTTGCAATACTTGTTTTAAATATGTTTTGCTTCTAGTTGTGAATTTTGGAATTGATGTTTCCGACCCACAAATGTTCAATGGAATTGATGCCAGAAGACTGTGGTATTGTGTGTAACTGTTGTTTATGATGAAAAAAGACACCACATTTTGACGTTAAGTGTAGAGTGATTGGGGGCTTGTGAGTGGTTGTCTTGTTTGAAAATGATATTTCCCACTTAGAAATTTTTAGGTATTTCCTTTAGATTATAGCGAAGTATATCCAACTAAACCATATAGTCTATAATGCCATCTATAAAAACTAAATTTTCTACCCCAAATGAAGCCATACAACCCCAAATCATAACGGCAATCACCTCCAAGTTTAACTATAGGACTTCAATTTTTTGGATCCAAAGCAGTATTAGACTTTCTCTATATGATGCGATATTTAACGATGGTTGTCACAGTCAAAAATGTTGTTGAATTTTCTTTCGTCACTAAATATAACTTTAATTTATGAGTTTCTGCAAACTGCAAATGCTTTTTCTGATTTTGCAGGTTAGCTGATGAATGGTTTTTCTTTCTAGCAACTTGACTTTTATATCCAGCTTGTCTAATTACATTTCGAATCCGTTTAAGCACTTACACTTTTGCCTATAATTTAAGAAACTTCTACACCAAGTTTGACAGCACTTACTTTAGGATCAATCCTCCAAAAGGAGGATTTAGGATTTCTTTCAAATTTTTCCTTTTTGCGACACCACTCAAAATACTTTTCTTTCTCTTTCACATTTATTTTCAATCAATCCGCAATTTTTAAATTTTACAATGATTTTCTGGACACAAGTGTGGTTTCTACTAATTATTTCTGCTATTTCACGGTAAGATTTTTCTTTTTTTAAATAATCTTAACACGAATTTCCTGATATCAATCCTGGTTTCTCTTCGAGGAGATATTGTCCACTTAAAAGTTCGATTTTAAGTTCGTCTGACAAACTAAGTCATATGAAAATGATCGTTGAAAAGGTTTAAGATAAGAAAGATTACGCAAAAATGAAGTAGTAGTGAAGTAGATAGTTAAAAATGTGTGAATACCCTCTTTATTCACAATTTTTTAAAGGCAAATTCTGGATATGTTTATTAAAAACTTCAGTTTAGAAATTTTTCGTCACTTGTTCTTTATTTTTACCTTAAATTAAGCCATTTGTTATGTGCAAAAATAAAAAAGACGTTTGCATTTCTTAATAATATGTTATTTATGCTGAAATTCGGATTTATCAAGGGAAGTAAAGTGTGCTCTCAATTTTTTGAGCCACTGAATGCATTAAGAATAATAATCGACTTTCGAAAATAAAATGGAGATCGTTAAAACTATTTATGATACCGAAATATTTCATTATAATATTTGCTATGTTTGGTTACAAGTGGTTGTTGTGAAGATCAATTCAAAAAGAAGAGATGGAAACTTTTATAT
>JAPMOQ010011986.1:503319-552782 GCA_026543055.1 Argiope trifasciata
TATATATATATATATATATATATATATATATATATAATATAAACTGCAATCAAACAATGCAATGCAAATTACTTTTTTAATAAAAAGGAACATTTCGCATTGCATTGTATTTCCAAATTATATATAACAGTCTGTGTATTGTTTTAATAAAACATTACTGCAGCATTTTTATTATATTAGTAATATAAAAATTAACCTTCAGTGAGTGAAATTGTATTATACTATTCATTCTCCTACTAAAAAAAAAAATAATAACTCTTTTTTTTTTTTTTTGTAGAATTTTAATTTTGTGGTAAACATGGTTAAGCAATCTGCAATAAAAGCAGGTATGCAACTTATAGCTGATGATCTGGATGGATTACATGGAGAATATTGCGCGCTTACGGAAGAACAAAAGGTATTAAAAAATCAGAAAAGACAAATTTTGTAATAAAATTTTTCAATATTTCATCAGAAATATGTTCATCATTAACTTCAAACTTAATTTCTACATACTATTTTAAAAAACATAAAAGTTGTTAAATATTAATTTTTCTTTCAGACGACTATGTACGAATATAATGCAGAACCTTTGAAAGAAGAATTAGGAGTAAGTATGATAAACATTTTGCATGGCTTCACGTACAAATTTGGAGTGGAGGTTCGAAAAATAAATGGGAATGAAAATTGCATAAGTAAGCAGAGATGTGCTGGTGTAAGCGAGGTTTCGAAGCCAGAAAGCATTCATTTTTCATTATAGCCAGCAACTGAGGAAAATAATTCTGAATTATTTCACTGTTGTTACTTAGTGGTGGAGGGGATTGAAATTAAACATTAAACATTTACTGACGAAAAAAATTAAACATTTTTTACTCTAATGTTTAATTAATTGAAAAAAATTAAACATTTTCGATTCTACTCGAAGAAACTCAAGTTTAACATAAAAAAAGCACTTAAAATTTTTAAAATATAAAAATCTACCTAAAATTAATACCAAAGTTATAAGGTTAATATTAGCAATAAAGAAAGTGGCAATTAATTATGGTATCAAGAAAAATGAAAATGTGCCTTAAATATTGCTGCTGGTGTGGCGAAAAGATTAGAGCATTTTCCCACTTTAATTATCAATACATATCGTGCAAGCAATTCCAAAAGGATAATAACCGAGCATATGATTAACTAAATCCCTTCCACTGTTGAAAGTGGAAGTATACAAAGAGGAACTGAAAGATGTACACTTTTTGGCAAAGAAGATGTAATAGGGAAATTCTTCCCAAATTCCCCTTTTCCCAAAAAGTTCAAGATCTCTTACATTCGTATTGGCAAGATAATAATTTCGTTCTTCTTCGATCGCAAAAAAACGCTCTTTGTCGATTTCTTGGAGTGAATACTCTAAAGTTATTGTGGGCCGCGGTGGCCTGGTGGTAAGGTCTCGGCTTTGGAACCGAAGGGTTTCAGGTTCGAGTCTTGATTCCACCGAAGAACCGTCATGTGAGGGGGTCTCTTGCACGTTAAATCTGTCAGGCCAAACGTCCTCCCGCTGGTGTGGCGTGGTGTGGAGAGGGGGGTGCCACTTCAGGTGTCGTCCTCGTCATCTGATATTGGTTCAAAATTACAAGGTCCGTCCCAAAATAGCCCTCGTGTTGCTTTAAAACGGGACGTTAATATAACTAAACTAAACTAAAGTTATTGCTCAGCTGTATCCATAAACATAAACAAGCAATTAAGAAAGCAATCAAATAATAAAAAATGCTGGTAAAATTTCTCGTGTTATCATCATGTTGTACGATAGTGCTAGACTAACGCATTGTTTACAACAAAGGAGCTACGACAGAAGTTCAGATTGAAAGTCTAGATCTATCTCCATGTTTTTACCACATATTCGGTGAGTTCAAAAAAGCACTATGCGGACAATGGTTTCATATAAAAGATGAATTCGATCTGGGAGTGCATAATTGATTCAAATAGCAGCCAAAGAATTTTTCTGCACATAGTATTGAGCAATTAGTGTCACAAAAGGATAAATGCCGAAACAGTTATAAATAGTGCTTTTGAGTTTCATTAAGTAAATTGTATGAAATTTCTTCTTCGCTATTTATCGATTGCATCAGATGTTTTATATGTAATCGCACAGGCAAGAAGTATAAATTCAAAATTATATTAAAATTCCAGTATTTCTAATTTTTAAAGCAAATCGTCTAAAAAAGAGATTATAGAATCAAAGAGCTCATAACTGTATGTAGAATGTTTTATTTTTACTTGAATTTATATATGTGGGCGCTATAATACTAAGGTGCTAGTGTGGTGTGAAAATTTGGAGATGGCGTTCCAGCTAATATTATGCTTTATTTAAATGAACAAAATATACTAGTATCAGATATCTTCCAAGTTAAGCAGCGTTCACACGAGGTCAGTTATTGCGCGCTATAGAAGACCTGTCTACCTGCTATCTCCTTCAAATTTTGATAAATGTAATAATTATAGGGTAAGATGTTTTGTCATACACGAATGTATCAAAATTCAAATTTTCTTGTTAATGGAATAGTGTTCCGACTTTACCCGACCACAACTAATTACGTATGATGTAGCGAGAAGCATGAGCGATAGTTGGAAAAGCCAATCTTGCAGTAGTGAGTGAAAATAGGCGGAAATATTTGCCCATCTTGAATATATTTAAAATGAAGACCAATAATATGCAATGGGAAGGTGGGGGGTTCGTCACTTATGTCACTAAAACTGTGATTGATTTTATTTTTAGGCGATTTGCAGTAATTTTAAAAAACGAAAGCAATGCAAGAATTTCAAGAGTTTTCTGGTAAGTTTCAAAACTAGTATATCTATATTCTTAGTTTTTCTAATTAAAAAATAACAATTGATTTATTAATATTATTATTATTTTAATTTTTTTATTATTATTAATTACTAGACGCCTTTGTGGACCAACTTTTTCTTTTTGAATATGGGTTTTCTCGGCCATTAAACTATTGATACAAAATGCATTAATAGTTAACTTACATTTATTAAAGTCTGTAGCAAAAATCTGAAAATGTTCTGTATAAGCACTTTATCTATTGATTATTTATATTATGAATATATTTTTTCATTGCAGCGCTGTGGCTTGGAATTTTTGGGAAAATTCACCTCGGATGGAAAGTGCTACATAACAGGATTCAACAAATAAGAGCTGTGTTATCGTTTATCCTTATGGTAGGAATAAAACCTTTTGATCTACTTTCCTGTTAATGGATGCCTTTGTTTTTATTTACATAAAAGATAATTCCTCTTGTTCGATTTTTAAATTATTTACAAATTATTTTATTTCAATTAAGAAACTATTTCACTACTTTTTATATTAATATCAGTACTAGCTTTAAAACAAAAAATCCTCAAATAAGTAATAATGATACAATTTAGAGCTTATATCATCAAAAAAAAGTAATCCTTTTTTTAAAAAAAATCAAAAGTTATTAGTTTTTATTCTTTAATAATAGGCAAAGAATAATGATAAAATTTAAAACTTCGTCTTATTTATAAGATGAGTATAAAATTGCCTGCAACATTGGCATTTAATAACTTCTCAAAGCTTCACTAGATGTTTTTATGTATGCATATAATGAAAGAGTGCAAAAAATAAACTGTTTAACATTACTTACACCTTTTCTCATTATGTCTTAAAAACCATTATAGTGAATCTAAAATTATACCTTTTATGATTATTTACGTGATGAAAAATAAAACATTGTTTCTAAAAATAATTGTAAGTTTAATTTATGTTCTAGGCATTTAATTAGCTCTATTATGGGATCTATGAAAGTTCTTATTCTTAGAGAAATATTCATTGAATAGCTTTTATGTTCTTCAGGTAAAAAAAAAAAAAAAAATAAAAAAAAAAAATGCCATATTCTCTATTCTCTATTCATATTCTCTTACAGTTTAAGATTTTTTGCTGTTTAAAATTCGCTCTGTATTTTTATTTGTGAGTATATTTTATTTGCGTCTTTTCTATCCAGATAAATCTACAACTAAGAAATTTTGCACATTGGTAATCATAATAGTAATATATTTTTAAATATTTTATGTAACAATGGAATAATTGTATGAATTTCATTACAATAATGAAATCTATTGTTTATTCGCTCGATTTTTTTAACTTTTGGATTTAAGTCTTTCATGGGTGTTTTTGCAATCTGTTTTATGCCAAAATATAAATATTTTATACCATTTTTCGGAAGAAGAAAAAAAAAAAAACCTTCCCGAACGTCTTCACATTCTTAAAAACTACACTGATTCTTCAAATTAAAATAAATCCCTCAGCCTCCTTTTGCTTCTATTTAGGAAAACAAATCATATTCATACAATCATTGCTAATTAACTTATTATTTTATATCAAAAGATGAAATAATCATTTAATCCAGGACAATGATTAATTTCCTTCCTTTTGACTTCTCGCCACACAATAATGACATACTTTCTTTTGCCTTGTTGCCACATCACACCAATATGACTCTGCGATACTAATTTATGCAAGCTTTCTTCCTTGTTTGATTTTTTTTACCCTTGTCGTTCATTTTTCAATCCCCTTTCACATTTTCTCCATAATTATCGTTTAAAATTTCTTAAACGATTCTGTATTTATCAAATACTTAATTTATAACGCACTTCCTCTCAACATTCGCGAAGTTACTAAAGTTTAGAACCATAAAGTTCGTGCACTCCGTCTACCTTTATCCACATAGTAGCAGAATAATGTTTTGTTTAGTTCAGTTTAGTTTAGTTATATTAACGTCCCGTTTTAAAGCAACACGAGGGCTATTTAGCAGAATCATGAATATTAGTAAAGTAAAACTAGAGTAAATTTAACATAATAACAAATTCACAACTCACGGCGCGCGATGACGAAGGTTGGTTCTGTTAGTTTTGCATCAAGTGTAGGTTATTTCTCAGATTAGTTGGATTATATTTCGCTTCTTCTTTGAAATTAGTCGACAATGATTAGCAATCACTTTAGATTATTTAGAAGTGGCATCCAAGGCTTGTATTCAATCATATTTCCAATCTCTCAGATTCCACATCCAATGTTTGCCTTTTTTTAAAAAAAATCAAATTTTAAGTTATAAATAATAACTATAACTCCTACCACAGAGTGAAGACGGAAGAGTCGGATGACATAGAAACTACAAATGATTTTGTCAAATCAAACATCTGCTAAGTCTTTTTTCTAATATTTAAACCTCTAAACATTACAAGCATTGTAATAAGAAGGATACACAAGATATATTTAAAAAAATTGCTACCAATTTAGGAATTAAAAACAAATTGTGTATATTCTTTAATACATTTTAAGCAAAAATTGTTTAATATATAATGTTGCTAAAAAGAGTAGCATGTAATTAGAAAAATAGTCGTTCCTTGTACTTAAGACCAGTGCTAAATAAAACTTAAAACTTTGTATTATATTTCTCACAGCGATAGATCAAACATTAATCTTTGTATAGTACTAGCCGCCTTTGGCGACCAGCTAGTTCGCCATGAGTAATGCGTTCTAACAATTTCAATTAATTCACATATTCATTAGCCAAAATTTAAGAAATAGTTAAAGTTAAAAGATTCAGTTATTAGTAATTAAAGAGTCGGTAACTTTATTCGGAAAAACTTTGTGAGTTTAATGCTCTAATAATTTATCGATTATGCTTCCAAAATATTAAAAATGTTTTTTTCGGTAATATTGCCAAAATGTTAAATATGTTTTTTAAAGAAAACGAAAAAGGGAAAAAATTATTGAATTAATGATACGGATTTTGCAAATAATAATAGAAATATGCCATTAGGTCGGAATTTCAATGCATATCCTGTCTAAATTCAATCAGGTTTATTGTAAATAAAGATAATTTATGGAATTAATGATATAGATATTGCAAACGATAGAATCCTTTGCCTTGCATTTATTTTTTAGAAGATATCACATTTTATATTTATGTTATTTTATCCAGTCACGTGCTGAAAGTTGAATTTCTTTAGATTTGATGTGCGATGATAGTTGTTGTTTTTTTATTTGAACTTCCGGTATTGTTTTATTTTATTTTATCCAGTCACGTGCTCAAAAAAACATGGTTAAAATATTTCTTTAAAAATTCGTTAAAATAGAAGCTTGAGTTATACATTAAAACGCTGATACCATTAGAAAGCTAATTTTTTAATTTTTAAATTGATGTAAAAATCATGTTTGTGCGATAATATTTTCGGAAGTTATAGCAGAAAAACGTCGAAATTTAGCTTACATTTTAATTAATTCAAATTCTAATTAAAAATTCGAAAAAAGGGCTCCTAGGTGCACATTCCAGACCTCCAAGGTATACATGTACCGAATTTGGTAGCTGTAGGTCCAACGGTCTGGCCTGTAGAGCGCCAACACACACACACACACATTGTGCTTTATTATAAGTATAGATTAATTATATAATGAGGAGAAAGTGCTGATGATGTCTGGCTGAATGTTTTTAATTTTGCTTTTGGATTACTAATAAAGTACTTTAAAGTTGTACTAATAAATAATTAGAATTTCACTTTCCGAATTAAACTCGTTTATTATTTCTCTGGTCATTCAGGTGGCTATTTTAAGCCTGATGCACACATCCGATTTTAAATCGATACATCATTAGTGGCTTATAAGAGGGGGGGGGGAATACCTTGATTTTTACACATATGCCTCCAAAAATACCAGAAAATTAGTGACCATTTTATACAGCATTTTCTCTAGTAAATAAAGACAGAAATGGCCTCCCAATTACAACTTTCAGTACATTCAAGAACAAGTATACAGAACTCTTAATATCAATGATTTTAGCGTCAATACTCCCTTCTCAATCGCTTTGATTATTGTTGTATAGGATTTTATTCTCCTATTCTGTTTAAACACCTAATGTGCGATGAATGGTTTGTTAACAAAGAAAAAAAGAGAATATTGCATCATAGTCCATCGAAGGGAATCTGATATCTTATCTTCTATTTACCTTCTTAGAAAGGAATGCTACTTTTTGGATGCCGATCCTAAGAGATTTTCGAGTTTTCCTGTAATCTATAGGTTAGTGACCTTCTGGCATCTTTATATGTAGCTAAATGGTCAATATCATTTTCCGCCCTATCTTATCAATAAAGGAATTTAGACAAGTGATTCAATAACCTCATCGTGGGTGACTGTCGCTTCAAAAACATACGATTTAAAAGTCGATTCTAGCCCTCAACTTAGTTTTACAGGCGAGACTGTGATTTGTTTCGAAATGCCGCAGAAATATCATGAATTAAATATAGACATATTTCCAAATAATTCTTGATGAGAATTTTATACACATATGAAAACATATATTTTCAAATATAGCAATAAGCGAAGTAAAAACTAAATTTCTTTTAAAAATTCAGTGGATATTCCATAATGTTTGAAATAGAATAGCATGCTAATATTTTAGGTTTGATTCGTCCAATAGTTTCAATTTTTAAATTCAATTTTAATTATATGGAAATGATAACACTGAAACAAAAGTGTTTAAATCGCAAAGCTTGTGAGTTTAAATTTTGTAACTAAAACAATCAAAAGTATCATTAAATTGCTTCAAAATGAACTTTAAAAAGTATTTAAAAGTTTACTAAAATTAAAAAAAAAATTGCTGAAATAAAACTGCTATTACTTAAAAGTTGATTCTTTAAATTTGAAATTGGTATAAAATTAATTTTTGTGCATTATCATACACCAAAAACAAAAGGCCATAAAAGTAAAAATAATGTTGGTCAATTTTTAATTAAAATTTTGAAAAACTTTTCTTAGTGTGCACACATTACCCCCCTCCCCCCCCAAAAAAATTACATTTTATAGTTTCATATCCAATAGTCTGTCTCACTAAACATTTTGAATGATCTTTTCATTATTCATGATATAATTGGGAGCTATTAAACCAGTTTATAAGCATTATTATATTTGGTTTACATAACCATTTAAGTTATCAGCATTTCAGATTATTTCATATTCTAAAATTGATTCCCATTTTTTTTAAAGAATAGATTGTTGCACATGCTAATGGCATAATATTGTAACAGGTCTTAAAAGTCGTGAATTTATCATTTAATCAATGTAATTAGTAGTATAACATTAGTAAATAACTATACTTAAAAGTTAATATTTCAAAATATCATAAATGAAGATGTTTTGACAATTAATTGACAAGTAATCAATAAAATTTCCCCTTGAATTTTTTTTTGGGGGGAGGGACTTATTTCAAGAAGAAAATTTGTATAATAAAGTTGAAGAGGAAAGATATTAACTTATACAAATAAGTAGTTAAAAAATGCAACATGAGCAAATTTTCAGTTTATTCAATTTTCTTTAATTGATATTAAACGTTGCATAGTTAAAATTTATGTTTATTTTTTAATAACGTCAAAGAAACTCCTTCAGTTTGAGTTGAATTTGTTCCTCTGTTATATAAAAATAGCATCCTTAAAAGTTTCCATATCAAACTAAAATAATAATAATGATAACCATAAGAGCTTTTATGAAAGTAAGCTGACAATTACCATCCTGCTAATTGCCTAAAATTAAAACTCATTTTTTTAAAACTATTATTATAACAACACAATTTAGACTAAATTAATGAATTTTTTAATTCTACAGATGTAAGGGCAATATTTGGGATTTCTATTTACATCATATAAAAATAATAGAAAAATAATTGAAAACTATTGCATTCTTTATTAAAAACAAAATTACAGCTTTATATTGCTATAATTCACTTGGTTAAGGAATTTTTGCCTGTAAAATTAAGTTAAATCTTACAAGATAAGTAATATCTAACAAGAGTCAAAAGGTGTTGTAGTTATGCTTCTTATTACTCTCATCTATGAAGGCTTTAATCAAAGAAAAATATATTTATGAAAAATTTTGACTGAGTTTTGGTAAATTTCCATATTTCAAACTTGTCTGAATTCAAAAATGCTTTTGTGGAATTGTGCTATACTGCAAAAGTGGCAATTCAAGGATGTTTTGAATTTGGCGAGTGGTGTTTATGCTAAATTTGTGCCTTTCTTTCCAAACTCTTGACAAATTCATTTAAAGGAAATTAACTTACTATCTTCTAAAAAATAAAGAAATAAAATATTAACATTTTTAAAGATTTACAAAGAAAACAATTGGTATATGTTTTTCTTATTAGCAAATTTGTATCAAATTTTGAAGAAAATTTTTATAGGTTTATCATCTGTACATTCCAGTCTATGCAAAAATTATAATTCAGAAACAACTCCTTAAATAAATGAAATTTGACATGTTGTCTTGTTACAGTAAATCTGGTTTCAATCAGATGAAAAGAATAAACTCAAATGCAAATGTCACTTGCCTTCTTTAGTTACAAGATGGAAGAAGAAATACTCATGATCAGAATGTCATTTTATGTGAAGATCAAAAAAGGTTATATTGAATGCTTTGTTTACATTGTTGTTCTTCTGCTTTGACCCAATTTTGCATTCTACCAATAAAAAAATAATAAAAAAAATCTGAGTACTCATGGATTAATTAAGAATCCATCATTTTTATGCTAGAGGGGAGGGTAATGCCCTTTATAAAGAAGTGTATGACAGTTTCATAATAACTCTTCTCACTGAGTATAGATATATTATGGAAATATCCAATTACTTCTAAAGAACAGAGTTAACTCTTGTTAAAAGACTGGCAAGTGATCACGATGCCCCACCCCAATTGTAGAAGCATCTAATCTTACTGAAGTACCCCCTCTCTCCTGTTATTGTGATTCAAACATTTATTTCATGATTGTAGCAAAAATTTTTACTGGAGATGCTTTTTAGGAAAGATGCAATCAAGAAAAGTAAAATATATAAAATAGAGCAGCATTTGTTTGCAAGTGTATTTAAAAGCCATTCTGAAATTTCCTGATGTTTCTTTCAATTTTAATATCCCATTTCTCCAAATGCTGTTAATGCATAGAGTAAAATATTATATTTGATTTTTTTTTTTTTTTTGAAAATTTGTTAGTTGATCTGGCAATGTCTTAAAAAGATTTTTTTTTTTTTTTACATGACAGATGTAAATACATCCTATGTCTAAAAAAAGTTTTTTCTTACTTGGTTTGTTTTCTTCATAAAAGTTGTATCACATTTAGAAAAAAAAAATATTTTTATTTACAAAATGAAAAGCATATATTAAATAAATGTTGGAGAAAATATGCTCTACACAAATTGGGAAAAAAAGTATGATTAAGCACTTAACATTTTATTGTTTATATATATAATCAATCTTGCCTAGAAAACAAGCTGTTCATATCAGTATGAAATTATGTATCAATAATTTTCCCTCTGATGAATGTTTAGTCCAAGATATTGGAAATAAGCATTAAAAAATCTATATTCCAAAATTACATTTAAAATTTCTAAAGTTAAAAATACTTGTATTCTGAATTAAATATTTCTCAAATACATTAAATGAAAAATATTGCAAACTCATAAAAAAAAAATCTTTTTAACAAAATAATAAGCTCAGTTTATTTTGAATATGGCATAATATACAGAATAGAGTACATATCAAGTCATAAAATTATAAAAATACAAATCAGCAATCTAAAAAAATATAGTTGATTTAATTATTACAGAATAGATTAAAAAGAGCATTACTACAATTATAACAATTTCATACAAACAAAATTGGTTTAAAAAAATATTTCAGATAAAACTTTATGAAAGCGAAAAGTAAGAAATTAAAAAAAAAAGTTCTAATTTTTCCCACAAAATTGAATGTTATTTAGTTTGACTATTCAAAAATATCAACTGTAAATAAATCAAAAAAATATTCCCTGAACAAGTCAATAATGAAAGAAGAGATTCTTGGGACATTAACTTCAAATACAAGAACACATTCAGCAGTAATGAATGGATGAACCCTTCCCATATTTAAAATATAGCAGTTTATATTACATGCTAAAATAACTTTGAAAATAAATGTAAGTTTATTAAAAATTGCAAATTCAATAATAAGTTTGGCACAAATATTTATATTTATCACACAAAAAAACAAATAGTGCTATTATTTACCATTATTATATTACAATTATTTTTACTAAACTCAAAATAAAACATAGCTTTCAAATATTGTCATGAACATATGAATATTAAAATTTTAATAAAAGCAGCAAAATGAATATTTAATCTTGAATAAAATGCCTGGATTCATATTTCAAGTAAACAAATGAAAGTTTGGCTAAGTAAGAAGTGGCTCCACTTAAAAAAATTACACTAAAATATATATTGTGCAATTTTATAAATGCACATGGTCATTATTAGCAAAACTTCACCACTATTGAAACACTAATGCCCAGCACCCATTTAAAAAAAATTGGTCCACTTTTAATTCAAAAAATATTATTGTCCAACAACTGATGCAAGAAGAGCCATTCGAACATACAATCCATTGGCAGCTTGACGGAAATAGACAGCTCGAGGATCTGTGTCAAAATCAGTACTGCAAATAGAGAGGCGGAAATATTAATTGATTTTAAAAAATTATTCGTTAGTTGTATCTGATATTGCTTATAAGTTATAAACTTATGGATACAGAAATTAAAAATTATGTTATATGCATTAAAACAAGTCAATTTCAAATGCTAAAATACATATTTTATAGAAAAAAAACTAAATTAAAATGCAGAAACAAAAACTTATTTCCTTCAGAATAATAGAGTTTACAATCAAAAACCAATTTCGTTCTGAACCAATTATTAGTTAGTTGAGTAAAAAAAGAAACTAATGAAACCAATGCATTATAACAGAACTGCAAATAAAATAAATATATTCATCAACACATTTTGAATAAAAATTAATTTAAATTTAAATGTATTATTGAGTTCACTCATTCTGAAAAATAACTCTATATGGAGGTACATATTAAAAAAAAAAACTTAAAAGATTTTTTTTTTTTTTTAAATTACCTTATTTCATCAACTCTTGGAAGGGGATGCATTACAATCATTCGCTTCTTAGCATTTGTCATCAAAACAGGTGTTATAATAAACTGTCCTTTAACCTGTAAAATAATAAAATTTTATTAATTTTGCATGTATATAAATTTACAAGCAATATTTATATGAAATTTTCAACCAACAAGAAAACTAACCTTCTGGTATTCAGCTTCATTAGCAAATCGTTCTTTCTGAATTCGAGTCACATATAAAACATCAGTTTGAGGTAGAATATCTTCCAAGTTAGAGTACTCTTCCTGTAAATTATCAATATCATAATGTTATAGTATAATCATGAGTTAATCCACAGTACATTATTTTTAAAGTTTATATAGATATATATATATGCTTTTAATGAATGAAAAAAGATTTCAAGATTTCTACTAGGTAGGATATTTACATAAGAGGATTCAGTTAAAAATATTACCTTCTATATTGCTTAATAACCACATATTATCAATGATAGAATATTTCAGGAATCCATGAAGCATTTGGGCAGGGACACTAATTACCAGTTAAAATTCAAATTTCATGTTTATATGTTACTAAAATTTCTATGTTATATGTTGTTTAGATTTTTAAAATATTAAATTTTAAAAATTAATACAGATGTCGAATCAATTATAAATCACTGTAGGAACAGCAGTCTTTAATATAAATGACACTATACAGGAGTGGTGAACTTTTATAGGCCAACCTGTCATTTTATCTAAAATAATGCTTAATGAGGTATAAACAAATAATTTTGACTTGTGATTAATGGGGAGACTAAATACTAATGACTCAAAAAACTTTATTTACAAAGAAAAAACATGATCTGCACAGCATAGTTGTAGATGTTTTATTTATGCATGTAATTCACATTTAGGTAACATTAGTGCTTATGTTGTTGCAGATTAAATGTCAAATAACTTATATTAGGACTGTAAAGTGTTCAAAATGCAAGCTGAATTGGAGTCATCTGCCAAACAGTTTTTAAGCGAGTCTTTGTTACTTATCTTATTATAAAAACAATGTTAATAATATTATAAATATGTCATTATAAAAATGGCTCGCAGACATAGGTATATGAAAATTTGGTTAAAATAGCATGAGCCCAGCTTCTTCAAACAGTTCAAATATATCTGGAATTGAATTTCATAATTCCAAAATTTCATTATTTGCATTTTTACTTATATTGCTTGTTAATCATTCCGTTTCAATCAATTCCAACCTTTTCCTTATTTCAACTAATTTTTGAATCTATATTGAAATAAATAGGAAATCAATAATTTTATTTGAAATTCTTCCTTTTCCAAAGTTTATTTTATCAAATAAAATAACATGCAAATGTTTTGATTGGTGGCACGCTCAAAATTTTTTGTCTAACCATTGGTTCACCATCCCTGCACTATGACTTCTAAAATCCATACAATTTCTATTTCTTGAAATTTATCTTTAATATTCTATAATCAATTATAGAATTACTCAAAGTCAATATCTATTTAAACAAGGAACTTCTTTTTATTACAATAAAAGAAATTTATTAGCAAAGTTTTAGACTGAAATTATTAAATCTAAATTTTGAATTAAGAGAAAAACATTTACCTGATGTATTCCCTTAGATTGAATGAATTCTTTTACAGAGTTTGGCATTTTCAACTCTGGAGGAGATACATAGCGTAAACGAACATCATAATTAGTTAATAGACGGGCTAATGAATGTACAGTACGCCCATGCTTGAGATCACCAACAAATGTTATCTAAATTTCAAAAGAAGTAAAAGAATGTCATTGATATTCACAGTCAATTTGATAAATAAAATAAAAACAGGTTAAACTAAACAAATTAATGGGTAAATGACAAACTTACCAGGATAACAAATCTTAAAGCTCAAACTAATATGATTTAAATGAAACAAAAAATTTATTAAATAAGAAAGCATGACTGATTTTTATTTATGTTCTATGAATTACCAATGGAAGAGTTGCGATTTCAATTTATTTTCTGAATATTTACAATTTTATATAGCTAATAGTTGACTCGGACAAGTTAAATTAAATAAATTTAAATGCATAACAATTTTAAGAACTAAATTAATTACCTGAAGACTTCAAATAATGCCCCAACTTGCATATTAAATTACTTATTTAAAAAATACTTTATGAAGGTCTTGGCACATAAAAAGTAAAATAGCTTGACAAATGTAGCAGTTTACTTTTACTAATAATTTCAGTCATATTAAAGTTCTAACAGAAACCATTATAATACAATGAGAATACTTTAAACAACTTTTTAATTAAATACTGCTTAGTTAATACTGTTTTTTTTTTTAAATTTTAACTTAAATAATTTTTTTAACTTTAATATACCAATTTATGTATTTTTTTTTCTGTATTGTAAATTAAACATTTCCAACATACAAAAAATTACAGGAAAATTAAATAATTCATCTAGTTTTGTTACATAATATTAATTGTTATAGAAAAGTTATCACTTGCTTAACATTTTGCAATTAAGTATATGATTGTAATTTGGTAAAATGGTATCTTGCAAATTCTAAAGTTTCTTAGTTTTCTTTGAAAATTGTTCTGCTAACTTCAATACATTAATCTTCAAGAATAAATATGATTCTGTTCCAGATGTCACTAAAGTTAAATGGATCAATTTGATGAATCAATCATTTGCTATTCAAAATTTTAAAGATAATGAATTCTCAAAGTTCAGAAAAAAGAACACAATATTAGAAATCATACAAACATTTAATAACTTAGTCATATTACTCTGGGAAATACATTTGTCAAATTCAATTCTAATTTTTAATGCATAATAGTACAAAAATACACTATGCAAGAAAATTTTTATACTAAAAATAAATTATTCTATTATAATTTTAAAAATTTGGTAACTGATCAAGTGAATTTACTCCGAAATTTGCCATCAAAGCAGAGAAAGAACATCAGATTTGGAAATCAAGTACTTTATTTATATTCAAATAAAATATGCCACAATTCATAATTTCCTTTCTTAAAATTTTCAAATTGATATAAATTTAATATGGCACTATATGTATTTTACTTTAAAATACAATGAATAAATAAAATGATTAAAGGATAAATTCAAAATTTTCAACATGCCTCTTCACTATACCAAAACAGTTTTGAAATACAATAACAAGTTTAAGTTTATGTGCATATTTAAACAATATACATAAAAGTTTTAAAACTTCAGCATGCATTTGAATATGGCTAACAAAACTTATCTACATATTTTGTACATTATTATGTTTTTCTTTCAAATTGTGCTTATATTTATACTTATTACATCCAATCCACATGACTGAATAATAATTCAAAAGAAAGAACCAATAATCTGTAAACATGTCTTTTATAATTATCATAAACATACAGCTTCATAATTTGTGCAGGTGCTATTGTTTTTGCACTAAAGTGGAATGATTTTAACTACATTCTTTCACATGAAAATGGATGCATGAATTAATAAACGTTTTTTTTTAACTTTAACCTGATTAACTATGGCTATATCATAGCAAAATTAAGACAGTAGACATTACAGACATAACAAGATAAAAAATTTAACAAATTGAATCAGGCAGCTATATTCTAAAAAAAAATTCGTTGATAGTTTCATAATTATTTGTTCAATACAACAAAAGACTAGTAGACGATTATGAAAAACATCTCTGGAAAGTAACATCTTAAATAATCAACAAAAAACAAACAAAATTCTTCGGAATTCAAAAAAAAAAAATCTACAACTAAGACACAATGTGACAGTCTGAATTGTCAAATGGCAGTGAAAATGAAATCGAAAATTAATCGGGTCGATGAATAGGCACTTTTGGAATGAATTCAATGAGGAGTACATATTCCATCATATTGTTTGTGTCACACCACTGCTTATTTAGTCGCCAGTGCAATCCTAATTTATGATACAATCGTGAATTCTCCCATTCGAGAACTTTTATAATTGAATGTCTAGTTTTTCTACTTAAACAAATAACAGGCCATAAGGAACATCCTAAAGTACAACAACAACATAAACATCCACAAAATAGCCACTTCACATTAACAGGTAAATTTTTCCGAAGAACCAAATTCACTCGTGTTATGGTAGCTTTGAATTCTTCTGGTGCCACTCTGCCAGTAAGAGCTGATGGAAAGTCGGAAACAAAGCGATTGCTCAATCCGAACACAGTCATATTACCTGCCCCACGAATAACTACAGGTTCAATCGTACAATCCTCCGGGTACGGATCTTCATCTACTTCTTCATATATTGCATCAAACACAGCAGAAGCCATTATTCAATTAAATTGTTTTATCTACTTAAAACCGAAATCAAAGAATGACAGAATTCCACAATACTAAACACAAAAACAAACTGCATTCCCTTGTTTCTCCTAGACTGCACATTGCAATAGCACACAGCGTTAAAAACAACCGTCGGTAACTTTATTTTTAACAAGCCAAGAAGTAAGCTCTCGCACAATGACTACACGTTATTCGTCCAAAATTAGCATTAGTTTTGTCAGTTCTTTATGAGCATGCGCAAAAGCATAGAAATTGCAAATTCCAATGACTGTCCGTTCGATCAACTGTTGCAACCGCTTCTAAGTACCTATGTACAGAAAATTTCCCAGTTATAGATTTTTATGTGACGTAAGTAGTTAGCTCCCACTTACCACAAAATCTTTGACGTATGAAATCGTGACAGTGACGTCATAAGAAACCTTTACGTCAATTCGACTCAACTTCAAGAAAGGAGGCATTTTTAAACAGGTAAAATTTTCACCGTGTAGGTACAAAAAAGAAAGAATTTTACAAGATATAGTAAAAAGAATTAAAAACATCATGAGATGGAGTAATGCTCAAAATCCACTATTTTAAGTACATTTAGAGATTGAAAGAAAGTAAATAAATGGGAAGAAATATAGCAAAAAATTGCTCAGAATAAAATTGACATTACTTTGATAAAAACAAATATAAAAGGATAAAATAATTATTTCTGAAAGTACAAAAAATATCTTGAATTAGTATATTTTTTAATTAATTTCACTGAATAAGTAGAATATTTTCAAACAATTATTTTGTCACCCAAAGATCAATTAAGTTTTTAAAAATAGAAATCTACTACATGAGTAATAAATTTTTGCTATAAATAATAAAGAAAATGCAAGACTAATCAAATGTCTTGTAACATTTATTGAATCTACCTATCATTGCCCATAAATGTCTACCATTTATCCTCTCTTATCCATTATACCATTAAGAAACAAACTCGTACAACTATCACAGACACACACATAAAGTGGGAAAAAAAATCAACAGGAGCTAAAATTATTTTCTTCTAGAAATTAAATCTGTATCTTCAAACTACTGCCTTTTATTAATGAGATGACTAAACACTGTTAAATAGGTTTATACAATTATGGTGTCAGTAAAACAAGAAAGAAAAAAACATGACTAATTACACTTGAACAAATTGGAATCTACTTTATACAACTATGAGTAGAAAACATCAATATTTCTTAATAATGACATGCAAAATTTAAACTAAAAGCAATTTGAAAACTTAAAAAATTTCTTCAGTACATGTTCTACTTTTTGTTTTATAAAAGAAAAAAAATATTTCATTATTTAGGAAGATTCAGTTTTACTTAAAATTATAACCTGCTGAGTAAGTAAGTCTACTGGTGTTATATTTAATTTCTAAACTTCAAATTATAGCTGATATCTGAAATTGTTTTTACTCTTCAAAAATTACTTTTTTAGCAGCCTTGTTTAGTTCTTGTATACATACTTTCTCTGACATCCATCTGCGGTTTCTCCAAAAATTTAAACTCTATTGTGGAAGTGATGTTAATTTAATGAATATAAATATTGTAATGATAAATAATTTTTTTAATAAAACTGTCACCTAAAAAGAAATTCAAAGCTTTGTTGTTATATCATCCTGGATTGGGCACTGTGAGTCATGATATCCAGACTAATCAGCAAAATGATTATAACACCAAAACTGTTGAATTAATTTAATCTTCATGATAAGTCAATAAGCCATGAATGTAAAATTGATAATTACATTGAGCACACATTTCATACAAAAAATATTCTCATTACAGGGATGGAGCATTGAACTAAATCACAAATTAACAAGCAAGGAAACATTTTAAACTTTTCTTTACCAAAAACTACAAACATTAAAATTTCTTTACCAACAATAAAACCTTCCAACATTTGTTTAGCATCATCCTGACATATGACATAACATATGACATCTCTTCAAATCAAAATATCATTCTTTCAAGTTTTAACAAATATTTGAAAAAAAAATCATCGTATAAGGCTTTACTTCTACTTATCAATCACATTCAATAAGTGAAAACAATTTATTGAAACTGTTTGAGACTATATATATCAGATTTTTTGCGATTCTATTTGGAAATATGGCATAATCACCTTTGCTGTTATAAATATCATATTTGTTGTTCAAAAGCTTTGAATTTCATTTTCTTAATGAATATTAATGTTTATTTTAAAGATTTCAGGAAGTATATAGATTCTTGTTTTTATTTAGAAGGATAATTTATATAAAGAAAAAAGTGGTAACAATTTCATAATATAATTAATTAGGTTATTTCTTTATTTTTCTTCACTTTTAAAATAGTATAAAATATTGTCCCAAACATATACTTTTCAAAAGTAAACAAGTAAAATGAAAAATATGGCCTTTTTTTGTCTTGTCAGTTTTGTTCACATCATGCCAAATTCTAGAAAAGTTACCAAATATTAATTGAAAAACACAGATTATCACAATTTGCAAATTATCACGTATAAAAACTTACAAACTTGCTGCTTGTGCAATATTCTTTGGGCAGACCAGTAAATAAATTATCTACCAAGTGAGTTGATATTTTAGAAAGTTCTACTTATTAAAAAAATTAAAATTCTTTATATTAAGGGGATGGGAAATATATTACCTTTCTTACACTTAAGTCACACATTATTAAGGATTCGGGTGAAATAAAACTTAAATTTTTTTGCTATCATGATACAAATCATTCAATTATTACTCAACAAAGTAAAATTTCTTATTAAAAAACATTTATTCACTTTCGCCAATTCGAGTATTGAGTATCCATTTCTACAGCTTCTGGAGGCTTTTCAGCCATCAGTTTCAAGAAGTTTATGGCCTATCTCATAGTAAAAAACGTACAACATTTCTATACGACCTATTTCACTTTCATTGAATATAAGTGAAAATATTTCCGACATATCATTAAATGCATTAAAGGATGGATGTGATGCAACAAGTATTAATGCCCATAAAAATTTAACTTTAAATTACTGCTCTTGTTCGAAATTGGTTTATTTTCAGGCATTTAAATTTGACGTGTTATCTTTTTTTGCATTTCTTTTAGATACTAATCCAACATCAATGATGGCTCTTTTGAAATGGCAAGCAGTCTTGTATTTTCCTCTTTTGGCATAACTAATAAGTGCCTATTTTCTCATATTACTTAACTATTTTCTTACAAATCGAGTAATATGCAATGAACTGATTTTTTTTTTTTTTAGTTTTTCTAACCTATTTAGAAAACACAATACCATTTTTTTTAATCTATCAAATTCATGTTAAATATGGATTTTGTGTAACTTCTTTCTCTAATTTACTTTGAATAAGCTCACAGTTTTTCAAATAATAAATAAACCCTTCTATAAACTCAAGTACGGTTGACTAAACATCATCGCGCTGCTTCCACAGATTGAATGTTGCTAATCCAGTCAAAAATTGTATTTTATTATTTCACGAATTTACAGAAGTGTTGTGCATTAGCTTGCAATTCGGGTTTCTTGTGAAAAAAAGGGCAGCTACATGCAAATTGAAAATTCTCTAAACAGAAAAAACAGGAGATAAAAGGGGTGAGTTTTCGGATTGCACAATCGCGAATGGTATTTGTTTGGTTTTTAGCAGCTATGATTACGATATTTTAATCTTACAATCTTTAGAGATCTACATTCTTTGGATGAGTATAAAAAATAACAACGAAAAACCTCTGTGTTTATGAGAATTTTCAAATTCCACTGCATTTTCCTGGTTTTATTTTAAAGTGTACTTTTTCGGTCTTCCCTGTTTTCCCGGTAGTATGGCAACCTGATATTTATTACGCCTCTGGTAAACATTAATTATGAAACTGCTTATTGTCTGCCATCATCAGGTGAATTTTTTTGTAGGGGCTATTAAGTGCCGACATGCAGTCAATAGACAAATTTTTAAGCCATCTTAAAAATTAATTTTAAAAAATTAGCCATTCAATGATTATAATTTTAGTTGTCCTGAAAAATTTTTGCAAATTTTATTTTATTAATTAATTAATTTCTTTATTTTTGCAACAATACTTTCTATAAATGTAAAAAAAAATCCAAACAGTTTTTTTTTTTTTTTTTTTTTTTTTTTTTTTTTTTTTGTGCAATAAATGCTTAGTTGTCTTTTTTTCATAGGTAAAAATTAAGATGTTTATTCTTACATATTTTTTGGCAAAGAATTTTTAAATTAATTTTATTAAAATTTTTGTGAAATTAATTCAATTTATCTGAAATAAACCAATAGGCTGAATTATTTTACTGACTACATATTAATTTTTTATCGATATGTTTTAATCCAAAAATCATGATGACGGATTAACTGAATTTTAAATATTCTTGTTTCTTTTTTTACATAAAAATTTAAATCTTAAAAACAAACAGGAACTGAACACTGCATAGGTGCAATGAAAAGAGCAGATATAAAAGTTTTTTTAAATAGCAATCATTGCACTTACCTATATCGTTGTCATAACTTTCAAACTAAATAGTTTTGATTATTCGATTTAAAACTGAAATTTGTTAATAAAACTATAGTCACAAATTTATTTCTAAAGCTGAACTGCAGGTATGTGTAATGGAAGCAAAAGCAATTTAGGTTTATGTACAAAGAAAAGATGTTCATTTGCAAGAAAATATGATTCTCTGTGAATCATATCAGCATGAAAGTGGATTTATTAAGAAACAAACTGATTATGGCTCTCCAGTTGTTCAATAGTCAGGTCCATCAGGTTACTTGATTAGGACTGCTAAGTCTAAATCATGCTTGTACTGCTTTATCATTGTTGTTAATCATCAAAAGGAAAAAAAAATTCTTTGGTTAACTTAGCCATGTGTTGTGAAGGGTAAAATTGATGAATTTTCAAAATCTTAAAAAGAATATGTGGTTGATGATCCATGGGATATAATAATAATAAAAAAAATAATTGAATTTATTCCAATGTCAATAACTAGGGACATAGCGGCTATAAAGGGTAGAATTTATAACACAAACTTTATAATAATTTTTATTACTGTTCTACATTTGAAAATATAAACTAATGGGTTGAGAGCTAATTCTTAAAAATATATAAAGAATATTCAGTGATAATAAAAGGATATTTTAACAAATAATGCTTAGCTTGGAAAACAGTACTAAGGGAAAACAGTACTATTGGTGTTAATTTTTTATAGGATTTGGATATGATAAATTATATTAATTTGTCTTCCAATTATGAAAAAAAATTAAATTGACTTGATACTAACTAGCAAACTATTTAACATGAGACAATATTATAGATTAGACAATAAGCCAAAAATTAAATTATAGCAACTGTAACTTAATAACTTTCTTTAATGGCCCCTGGAACAAAAGAATTTAAAATGGGATGGTGGGCACAAAATTACTTTAGAAATGTTGGTTTTTATTTATATTTTCATGAATTGTAATTGATTACAGTATTTCAAATTACTATATATTTGAAATAACAAATTTTGATAATCTCATCAAAACATTTCATGGGGGCTTATCTGTGTAAAGAATAAGAAGAGAAAAATTTAAAACCATATCTAGAGGAAGCAGTATAGGAAAAGTTCAGCACACTAAAAATGCAAAAAAAAAAAGGGAGGGGGGCTATTTTCTGAAAAACTTTGGCAAATATAATAATAAAGCAGGCTAAAGCAAATTCCTTTAGGAATTTTCTGGAAAGTTAAAGTCTGGTAAAAGGAATAGTACAAGAACTGTGAGAAATATTATAATAGATAAAAAGTCTGAAAATAAAATAGGTTTCATAATAAATGAAAATAAGGAAAACTAAAAAGTTCAATGCAACTAAAAATAAATTTTCTAAAAATAACTGATGAGCAAATGATACTCAAAGATATTTGAGGGATTTTATAATCATCAAGGTGGAATATCGTATACAGACAATTATAAAAAGGGAAATTCCTGATATTGTTAGATAGTCAACACTCACCAAATTTATATGTGAAATATTTAATACAGATAAGGTATGGTATCTACAAATATTAAATTTCTGTATATAGAAATACAGAAACTATGAATTCAGAAGGAAATTTATTTAATTGTAACAAAGAAAATATTAAATATTGGAGACAGTTTTATATAAAGATCAAATATGAATAGAAGTTCAAATATAAATGGAAAGTAAAAAATTATATAGTAAATACCATTCTAATGTGCATTATAAATTCTCATTATCACAACAAACAATAATTACACTTATCATATTAAATTAGTAATGAAACATTTGAGATATCCGGTTTCAAATTTTTGAAATCCTTACAAATACATTTAGAAAGTGAATTTATATTATAATAAAACAAAGTCTCTTGGATTAACAAATATTTGGGATGTAAAAGAAGTTTCACCATTTATATGAAAATAATATGTTTTTAACAGATATGAACTAATGTTTCAGAAGTGAAAATAAACTGGAAAATCTTATATTTTATTTATTTCCTTGTAACTTACAAAAAAAATTGTCTTGCACATAATGCATATAGCCTGGATCAATCTATATTTTTATAACAAGAACTTTGTTCTAACGCAGGCTATAATATATTTTAACATAAAGTAAAGTTGTATGTAAACTCAAATGAATAAAAGATAATTAGACTATAATTCAGTGTAATTATTCTTTCAGATAATATAGCATCTGCTTTGTTATAATATAATGTAGTCTAATATGATATTAAAATTAGATTTTTTGAATATACATAATCATATTTCCATGTTTTTATTGAAAATAAAAGATGTAATAACACAGAACATTTATTCCCTTAACAAATGCAAATAGATGCTTTTTTCAAATAGATGCTAATCATGATTTATGCACTAATTTTTATTAAAAAGCATGATATATTATATAGAATCACATTATCAAACTAAATTTATAAGTAACGATAACAATGAACTAATTTATTATATTTTTTTAATTCTTTTATGTAATTTTGATTATCCATATGCAAATGGTGTTTTCGTTTATTTATTTATTTTATGCCTTTTTGGATGGATGAAATCAGTAGGTGGTAGAATAATTTATAAAGTATTAATATTGAATTGTATTACTGATACATTTTAAATTAATATTACATCATAATTATATTTAAACTATAAGGACTCTCAACATTTCAAATACACTGCTACCTTTTAGATGTATTCAAGTAATGAAAGAAAGTATCAATTTCAAAGTCAAAAGATTACTCTGCACAAATTTTACAACTCACAAAAAAATCAAGGTTCAAAGATCAAATGTACAGAAATTTGATAAATTTTATTGATCATAATAAATTTATAGGTGAAAATGAATTCACTGTTAATTTCTATTTGTATATAAATATGATTTTCTTTCAATTAAGAGTACTGAATCATTTATAAAAGTTCAACAAAGATAATCACCTGACTAAAATCCCTCCTACTTTATACCTAATTAAGAAAGTGTATGAATTCTTCAATTTTGTAGCTTGAAAGTTTTAATAAAAGTAAACCTATGCTCTCAAAAAATGTTTTTTAAATATAAATAATCCTAGAGATGCAAAACAGAACCAAAGATTCACAATTGATTGGGGGGGGGGACAAGAATAAAATGATTGAGTTAAGAAGGTATTATGCAAAATAAATATAAAAAAGACCCCATAGTCTTTTTAATACAAAGCTAAAATCAGGATTCTACATATAAATCATATTACTGACTCTCCAATCCGCCCAAAGGTACATGGATAAAGAAAACTGAGTGACAGGATTGGTGCAACATAAATACTGGCAGGAACTGTGGTTCATAACTGGCCATAGTACAACACTCCCCTAAAGAAGTATGCCCCATCATCGATGAGAGGAGCCAGATTTCCTACCTTTCGTGTACCCACCAGGGTAGCAAGATCTAACCACCTTGTCGGAAGCATCTCATCCTTATTTCGTGGTGCCCCCCCCCAAAAAAAAGGGGGTTCACTTATACTTATTAAAAAACATGAAAAAAGATTGGAAATATTTATACTGAAAGCTTATCAAAAGCAATACACAAAACAGCATTATTCATTGACTGAATCATATACATTAAATTAAAATGAAAAATGCAATGCACTTATAGCTTATATCACCCTACTATTTATCAAATCCACAATAATCTCCCAATTTTACAAAATACAGTAGTAAATGACAACTTAATATTTACAAAAAAAGAGATTAGATTCAATATTTAACTCTTGCTGTCTTATTAAGTTTTATAATATAAATGCAGAGATGAAGAAAACAAAATGTTAATCTTTCAATGCAAATAATATTTTTTATGTCAATGGCTAATAAGGGAGCAATAAGTCTTTCAATTTAATAAAGTAACATCTGAAACTACAAATTTATAAAAAGTTATCAAGGAATACTTTCATATAAGATCTATCTAAAACTTACAGAAAAAAAAAATCCTAATTGTTACTGCTAAGTAGCATATTTTGCTCATGATTCACAGTAACTGCCTTGAAGATGAAATATTTTATGATTCCTTGACAAAAGAACAACAAATACAAGAATAACTGTATGTAGCAGTATTTTTAAAAAAATCCATCAAAATGGTAATTTAAATGAATTTTTGCAGTTTCAAAAATAACTATTCCTTTCATATTGAAGAGAAATGCAGAAACATAACTATTAATTTCATAGGTAATCAATATCAAAATATATTTTGAAGTCAAGTCCATCATAGTCATTTCTAAAGTATTTATAAAACAACACCAGATATATATAATTTGTATGTATGCAAAATTTGCAGTTTGTATTCAGGGTGGATTTTTTATAATCATAATTCTATTCCAATAGCACTTAAATACATAACTTCTCGGTCTAAGTTTTGTCGTATTGTTTTCACCTGAAATTCTGCCCATTTTTCCTTACTTCAAACAAGTATACTATTTTTTTTATAAAACAAGAAATGATACATAATAGATTCTCAATAGACCGACATTGCCCAATCCAGCAGTTTATAACAGTTTTAACATTTATATGCAATATTTTTAAGTGAAGGTCTCAGTATTGCACATTCCCTGTTCTCAACTGAAATTGTACATATTTTGTAGTTTTTCGTGTTTTACATGGAATGTTAAATAATTGTAGGTTAAATTGCATTAATTGTTGTATAATTATACAAAATAATTGTAAGCTTATAATTAAATTGCTAAAAAATAAGATGAAATATTTTTTTAAATTTTTTTAATAGAAATGTAAATTATAATCTGAAATATTAGTATCATTAGAAAGATATTTTTTTTGGCTTTCAAGAAGTAAAATTAATGTCTCAATTATACAAAAACAAAATCTGACTTAATTTTTAATTAGTTAAAATTCTACTTAAAAATTCGAAAAGAAAAAAAAAGTTGCTCCGAGGTGCACATTTCCAATTTCCAAGGTATATATGTGCCAATTTGGTAGCTGTAGGTCAAGCAATCTGGCCTGTATAGTGCCAAAAATACACACAAACATTCAGCTTTATGGTAAGTATAGATTTTTTCTATATTTTGTTGCAATAAACAAAAATCCTGATCTTGAAATGCATCCTAATTTGAAATGAATCCTTATTAATTAAATTTGAAATTAATCATGATTTGATATCTGCCAAATTACTAGCAGTCAATTATAATATATGACATTGATTACAATAAGGACTTCTATGAATAATCATGAAGTCAATAATTTTTGCAGCAATTTAAACTTTTTTCTTCATTTGAATTAATATGCCCATTAATATACTTAAAAAAGCAAATTTTAATTTGCATACTTTAAACTTATTTCCACAAATTAACTAAAATAGGATTTTTTCATCATTATTTTTATGCTTACTTTAGGTAGAAGTAATGTAGAATAATTTTTATTGCACTGTTCCAATAAGCTTGAATACTTGGCTTTTAGATAATATTGTTGCCTGAAAGTCCAATTTATAAATTTCTGATGATAGAATTCGAATAAAAATATTTAATCACACTGTAGTACATATCTTGATAGTAAATTTATAGTTACACCCTATTAAAAATATTGTAACTATAAGCTATTGCAAAATCAGCTTACAACTAAATCTCTCAGACTGGAAACAACTAGTATGATTTGTCAGTTTTTATCTCTAAACTCTTTACTTAAAATATTCTTTCAAACAGAGAGAGAACTAAAATAGTATAATTCAGTGCATCTAAGAGCACAGTTGACAGCAATGCAATACAAAAAAAAACCATACCGTTAACCTATTTACAGATCCCAATTCTTCTCTAATGGTAAAGATATCCAGTAAGGCTTGAGTTGGATGTTCTCCAGTACCATCACCACCATTTACAATGGGTTTGGAAGAAACAGAAGCAGCTCTCTGGAAAGAGAAATAATTTATGTACATTAATAAAATTATTTCCTACTCATTTTTTCTGCTAATATTTTGTCAAGATTTTAATTACAAAAACTGAACAAAAAAAAATTGAATCTATTAATTATTTCAATTAAAGTTTGAGGTCCTAATAAACTTTAAGAGATGCCTACTAAACAAAATTAAATGAAATCTTATTTACACAATCACAACTTTTTAGTATATTACATGCACTTAAATGGCAATAATAAATAAAACAGCAGCTTAAACTGCTGATTTCAATGACCCTATAACAACAATATGTAACAAGTATGCTTTATCACTTGTATAAGGATAACAATTGGACAATAATTGCTAGTAATTTTCATTACTTTATTCATGAAACTAAGATTTTTTGAAAAATGATATCAGTTGAACCGATTCATTAGAATAATTTTTTTTAATAATGGTGATTATTCTGCTACCAAAGATATAAAAAGGAAAACTAATTAGTTCATTTAATATAAAACATAATTATTATTAATTTTGAAATTTTTTAACGAAATAACAGAAACTTATAATTAGTTAATATTATGTAGTTATATATATATATAAGGATAGTATTGATTATAACTTACTTCGGCTGATCCAGGCTCTGGATGCCTCAGTACAACAACATCAGCATAACTTGAAAGAATAGAAACTGTGTCTATAAAAAAAACAAAAATCAAAATCAACAAGGAAAATTATTATAAAAGATAATTCATAGTATTTCATGATTTAAACAATAACTATGTCATAAAAATGAAAGTAAGTAAAATTAGAGATAAAACTATATTTTTATCATTATGAAACTTTTGGGGAATAATTTTTTAAAAAACATTGCAATAAGAAGCTATCTTTAAAAAATTCAATTGCAAATACAATAATATATGTTAATATATATAAATATTTTCTTAATGTATGTCAATTTTTTAGAATTATGAATCAAATGAATATCTAATTCAAAAAGCATTTATAATGAATAAATACTGCAGATAATTCAATTTGATCTAGACAAATTCAATTTAAACTAGAAACTAAACTTTTAGAAATCTTATTTAATAACATTACCTTCTAAAGTTTCACCTTTCTTAACTGATGATGAAGATTCATTTACAGGTACAACAGAACCACCAAGCTTCAACATGGCAACAGCAAAAGAAACACTTGTTCGAGTACTTGCTTCATAAAATAAATTTACCAGTACTTTTCCCTAGTAGGAAAATATAAGATATTTTATCTGATATCTCTACATCAAACAGTTAAGTAATATAAAGATATAAAATGGAGGAAACCATAATGATAACATTCAATAATCCTACTTAGCATCAAATTAATAAACAGAATATCACTTTTCTCATTTTACAAAATCAAATCTCATAAAAAAAAGCTTTCATTTAACATAAATGAATGGTATGAATGTATTAAAAAGTCTCTTTGGATGCTTTCAAGTTTAGAAAGTTTTAAAATTTTACATGATCAATGTAATATAGCAAAATAAATATTAAAAAATTAACATTTTTTTAAAAAAATTAATTTTTAAAAAAAAGATAAATTCAATTTACTTTATTGTTTAAAAAACCATTTATTCAACACTTGAATAGCTGATATTTGGTGGAAAAATTATATTTCCATAGTCACTAATATATAGTTTAATGTGTGCATTCATCTGTATTTAAAAATTACCATAAATTAGAATGATTTGTAATGATATTTTCAAATTCAGAACAGATAGCCAATTTCTAAAATTTTAACACCAAAACAATTAATAATAAACACACAGGCAGATGTTTTAAATTTGAAATTGCATTCATACCTTTAACACAGATAAAGCGCTTTCTTTTTTCAACAAAGACTTGTATACTTTTGCCACTTCAAAGAGTCTGTGTAGCTAAGGAAAATATTAGCACACAATTAAATAAAGACCAAAAATATTAATTGATAATTAGCTATTAATTAAATAATCTAAATAATGAAATTGATAAAAATGTGATACAAATAAAGCAGATAATACCACTGAGAAGATAAAAAGAAGAAAAATGCAGTTTATTTTTTTAATAATATATGATAATAATCGATTTCACATGAAATGAATTAGACAGTCTGGAAAAAACATACAAATTAGAAAACAAGAAGGAAATTTTACAGTTAAAGATAATTTTTAATTGGTTATATTTTGAAGTTGGACGATAATGTTTATCTCAGAAACAATTTAGTGCTATTAACCCATGACTAGAATTCAAATTAATACGTTTTCGGTCCAATGACGATAGAGATTGCAAGAAACGCACTACATATATCATGAAAGAAAAATAGAAAGCTATCATTGGAGAAATCAAAGAGATTGCAAATCAACAAAATTAAAGGGGCCACACGCAACTGAGCACTCCTGTGAAAAAAAACTGAATACTACTGTAAATTATGAGTTAAAACTGAAGGTTACTATGAATTATGAGTTAAAAATAGCAGAGCTTTTATCTTTGAAATTAAATGGGTGAAATGGATTAATCACATGTATATCTCTGTGAGTTAAATACAAATCATGATATCAAATACAAAGAAACATCTAATTACTTGGTATCGAGAAAACATATCCACTTTTAAAATATGCCTTCCTTGCAATTCATACACTCTTTGAGGAAATTCCTGAAATGCAGATCCTGCACCTCCAGGAGCATATATTAATGGTCCTTTTGAATCTATATGTGGATCAACTGGCTTATGCTTGGGAACAATGATTGGTTCATCCACATCTTTAACGAATTGCTTAGATACATCATTAATTATATCTTGCATAGTATGGGAATGTACTTCTAAAGTCAAAAAAATGTACATAAACATGAATCAAATTATATCATTTATATAATTTATAAAAATTTATTCCAATCATAAAATATGTAAAAGTAAATAAAAATTGCATTTATTCACCGAGGAACTATTTTAAGAATGTTTTTGTTGAATGCCTTTTTAACTGATTCTAAACAAAATTAAGCAGACAGATTTTTAAATTACTAAATCCCTATTTCCACATTTACCCCCCCCCCCTCTTTTAATAGCAGTTATCTATGAAAGTACCTAAAACATAATGAAGGAAATCTTGGCCAAAAACAAATTATCTTCCTCTTATAGGAGAGAGTGGAATATTTATTGATTTGATATTATGTATGTAATTGTTATTTTTGTGTAGAGGAAACATCAAAAATTAATAATAAATTTAGCCTAATATATCCTAGTTTGTTTTTAGCAACACACTTATAACATTATTCAGTTGAAATCCGTGCATCAATTTCCAATGTCATATTTTCCCTCTTGAAGTATTTGATTATGGTGATAGAATAAGTCAGTGCAATTATCTAAATTGAAGATTACTCTTTCCACAAATTTGATCATGAGTTGAGTGATTTAACACTTGGTTTTGAACTTTTAGAAATGGAACTGCAGTAAAATCTACTTCTAAACTACTACTACTTCTAATCTACTACTAAAATCTACAGGAAATGTAACGATTATCCTGCTTTTGAATTGAAGAATGGAATTTTGCAGTTTTTTAGTTTTATATTAATTGTTATTTGCATGTTATGCTGTCAAAATATGATATTTAATTTGGTTATATAAGGGAGTGCTTTTTTGGGGAAGAGGGGGATTCAGAATTATATAGGTATGCACAACATTGTTACTTCAAAGTGGAACTTTAAATGCATCTTTCTAACACTTTAAACTCAGATTTTTTTTTAAAGGTAATTTGGGTAGTTCAAATTTGTCATTCAATTTCACTTTATGAAAATTTTGAGTCAATTCTTTTCACTTTATGTGTGGGCATAACACATAAACAAAAACACCGAGTTGTTACAAAATCATAAATACAATTGCATCAAATGTATTGGTTTTAAAATGGCACGTTTTTGTTCAGCAAAATTAGAATGAGATAATATATAATTATCCCATAATTTGTGTTTGTAGGATAGCACAGCATTTGGGAAGCATTGAATGGAAAGTAGCTCCCACAATCTTATTACAAACCTGGTGATACAAATATTTCAGAAATCATTGGTTGATAGAAAAAAAAAAGTAATATTCCCAACTCTACATATGAAATTAAGTGTCAGAAAGCAGTTTTCTAAAGATTTGTAAATTGAAGAAGAATATTTCAAGTACTTTATAATAAAATTTTTTAGACTGCCTTTAGAAAAGATACCAGTGAGTTTTGCAATTTACAAATTTTGTTCATTAATAACAGACAACTCTTAGCAACAGCATCAGAATTGAAAAAAAAAAGAAATGTTTGGTTGCCATTTAAGGCCATTATCAAGAATTTTCTTAGAAATACACAAGCAAAGAATTACAACAAAATTTCCCAGAAACTCTAGGATTTCTGCAGATTGCTTGATTACTACATGACCATCAACATTTATTTTCAGCCCAGTCATCTTGAACTTAGTAGAAAATTTTAATGCTGACAGTGATGAACAATTCCAAAGATTTGAAGATAATAGAAGAATATATCAGATTATAGAAAATGAGCATAAGCTTGTTGATAATTTATAGGATATTAAACAGGATCACCTATAGATTTACCACTCTAAGAATAAATAAACATAAATTTTTGACAGTTACAACTTCTATACATGTTCTAGGAAAGTAGCAATATATCCTTTACAGGAAGAATATAGTTGTAAACATAAAACATTCAAGTAGTTTAATTGCATATACCTATATCATTCTATGCATATAATTTAAATTTTCCAGGAACGTTTCAAATAATTTTTGACATATAAAGTTGATATGGTAGAGAAAAGTCAGTTTCAAATTTAAGTCAACAAAAACTTGTTCCTCAGTGTTATAATATGCATTCAAATAATATCTCCTTAAATATCAAAAATAAATATCTTTTTAGAATAAAGTTTCAACAATAGACAACATTATTTGACCCATTGATTATTTAAATTTTAAATGATAATAAAAATAAATTCATTGTGATATTACAATTTCTTTATACACAATAATAAGCTTAATATATTAATGCACTTAAAAAATTTAAATAATATCAGAGTAAAATGCCTTTCATTCCTAAAATTTTCTATTGTTATATTGTTTAATTCACTCTTTTAAACTTTTGAACCCAATGTCTGCTGCGTCTCAGACATTGGGACTTCAAAGAAAGATTTTTTTTAATGTACAGTTGCATTTTTGTATTGAAAAGAATGGAACTAATATAATAAATTTTAATATTCAAGTTTCTTAAGTACAATATTAATCATTAACATTAATATATTATCAAAAGTTTTTTCAAAAAGTACCAAAGAAAGCAAATATTTCCAGCCTTTACAAGTACACCGTGAACAAAAGGGACAACATATTTCAGATTACACTGTACAAAAAAGGGAGGGGTTACAAGCATATAACATGTCCAAAACAACAGTTCAAGTTAATGCAGTGCATTGCATTACATTACATTACATACTAGACATGTTCACAAACAAAAGAAAACACTATAACAATAATCAAATTTGTTGTATACATAAATAATAATACTATAAAAAAACAATTAAGAAATTATGTGATTTGTTAGTAAATAAAAAAACCCCCAAAAAACAATACTAGTATTTAAAAATAAGCTTTTGGCAATATATGCAAAAAATTATAATAAATGGATCCTTACAAAATAATTAATAACAATTCAGAGCATATACACACATTTACATTAAATATTTTTTTCAATATAGTTAGTCATAGCATGCAACAGTAAAATAATTAAGTATTTTCATAAATTGCATTCTAATAATTTTTAGATCCATCAGTTGAGTTTCAATTTTTACCCATTCAAAAAAGAAAACATTGTAGTCAATGCAATTAATTTACCAAAAACAACAAAAGTTAATTTTTAAAAATTAATGAACTTCCAAAAAAAGTTAAAATTTTATAATTAATGTATTTTTGTCTTTGATTTGAAGCCTAAAAGTTAAACATAAGCTTCTGTCATGATTATTGCAATGCAATAAATTTTTTTCTCTTCATTTGATTAATGAGAAAAAAAAGTTGGAAGTTATATTAGCAATAAATCAGTAAATTTAATTCCAAATAAAAGTTGAATTTATCATAATTAAAAAATAATATGAATGGTTCGAATCAAAGTAAAATAACCACACAACAAGAAAATAATCCATAGTTGGACATCAGGAGTATAGTCCATTTCTTCAGAACTACTCTTTTTACAAATAATGATGAACAACACTAATCATATTTGGTTAGATTACTCATGCAAGCATGCAAAACAAAGTAATAAAGTAAGGAAACACACAAAGAAGGTTATTTTAAACATTGCATTCAAGATTTAAAAAATGAACATTTATTTAACCACAATAATGCAAGGGAAAAAGAAAAAGCACACCATGCAAAACAATATTTACTCATTGGATAACAATATGTATTTATAAAAGCTTGTACTGATGTATTGTGTCATTCTAAGAAAGAAAAAGTTGTATTTCTTCTCATTAATAAATTATAAAGTTTTTACATATAATATTTTTAATAAAATGATTTAAGTAAATTTCAAGTTATTGGGTTAGGGCCTTTTCATATATCCAGTGTTTAAAAAGTACTGAATAAAATTTATGTGAAAAAATTCCTTCTCTAATTAATCTATTAAAAAATGTAACTTAAATTATGAAAAAAAAAAAACATTCTAGTTATATGAGATGCAATTTGGAAAAGATATTAAAAAATTTTATTAATATTTTTTTACATACTAATTTTATTATATACATCTTAGGATTTTAGATTCAGGGCGTGAAAAGAACTTTTAACTTACTAGTTCCTACATTACGTGCACCACCACCAACTAATGCTTGTTTAGGCCCCTTTACAGATTCCATGCTTGCTTGGAAAGATAAAGCATTTCCAGTTAGTTGTGCCCTTTTTTTTGGTGACCAATGTATTCCAGCTTATAAGGTAAAAGAGAGAAATTAACAGATAGAAATTAATAGAGAAGATGAAGTAGGAGAAATAACTGAAAAGTGGCTCCACAACCAAAGCATCTTCTGAAAAAAATAAGAATTATTCTGGAAACTGGATTCTTCATGCAGCTGTAGTACTTACTTACAAAAGCATCTTTCTCAAAGCAGATTCCAAAAATAAAAGCAACATAAATTTAAATAATTTTAAAATTTTAAAAATAATGACCTGATTATTGCATAATATATAGTTCATTTTAAAGATTATAACTCAATTTGGAAAAAAAAAATAATCCTGAAAGCTATCATGAAAAAAGCATAAAATGAGATTGAGAACATTAAAGTTGAATGCACACATATAATTATGATGATTATTATTCATCTTTCAGAAGGGGATTTAAGTTCTAAAAATAAATGAAATTTTATTTTTCTTTATTAACAAATGTAAAACTTATTACAAACAGCACACCATTGTGATGCTAGCAATAGACTTTCCTTAAAGGTTGTTTTCATATATGCTTTTAATTATATTCAGTTTCATATACATATCTTTATTCAAAAGCACTAAATAACATAATAATAAAAATAATATAAGAAGTTTAAGTAGTTTTCCGTTAGAGTGCAAAAGTTCTTCATATACAAAATATCTAAACAATATATTTGTATAAAATAAATTTTGGAAAAGATGAATTTATAATGCAGAAATTCCAAATTAAATTATGTATACATTTTTGTAATCCTCGTTATATAAGGATTATAATCACTTCAGCATTTGTCTTACAATAAAAAGTTTTAAAATTTTAAATGAAATCGCTGCTATTGTTATCATAGGTCAAAATAAAACAAAGTTTGGGAATGTTAGAGATAACAAAATGCAATGCTGAAAAAAATTAAAAAGTCTAAACTTTTTAAACTTTCCCAGTCCTACTAGCTACACTTAATAAAATAATTTTGTAATATATTAAAAATGTTCACAGTTTTGCGATTAAAACTAACCATTCCAAAGCTATGAATATGAATATTCAGATAATAGTAGATCATATTACAAGAATCTCAAGAAAGATCTACTAATGACTGAACAACATTAAGGATTTTTCCTTTGGACAACTGTTGATTGGCGAAAAATGATGAAATTTAAAGTTTCTGTCTCAGTCAGTTTTAGTCATAAAAAATGGATTTTTATGTTATATAGATTAAAATGTTAATGCATCAAAGATATTTTACTAAATATAATTGACATATAGAATTAAGAAACTGTAGAAAAATTTAGATTTCCCTATTTCTTTTATCAATTTATTTATTCAACATAAAATAAATTACTGTATGTCATTTAAAGGATTTTTTTCTCATATAAAAGTTTAAGCATATCTCTTTTGATTTTGAGATTTATAGTTAAAGTGAAATTATAATTAAAGTGAACTGCACAATACACACATTGCATTAAATAATAAAACCAGGCAGTTACAATGTACATTTAGAATACATCATGATACAATGCAAAATAAAATTTCATAGATGATTACTTCCAGAATTATACATAAAATGGATTTTTAATAATTCGTGAATGCAAAAAATAAATATAGATGAAATTTTTAACTCTATATATTGTTCTCATGCACAATAATAATTCTATAAGAAATACAGGATGAGGAATTTAAATTTTATGTCATATGTCTCTACAATTATGATAAAATATAAAGTTACAAAAAGCTATCATTTATAACATTCAAATGGCAATTATGCATAATTCTGGCTAACAGCAAACAAAAATAATCATTCAACAAAAAGAAAGTTAAGAAGAAAAAAAAAGTAGGATATGGAACCTACATTTGCACTAATCATAAAAGTATGTCTTGAGTTTCATAAAATATAAAGTCTCTAAACATTAAAGGAAGCCATTTTATACTTATTTTATATTTATCAACATTTCACCATTCTATAATGTAAATTCTTTGACAAATTAAATGAATTATTTTTTAATACATGTTAATTCATTTTACAAAGTAGGATATGATTTCACACAGTAATAGAAATTCTTTTTCCAGACCATTTATTAAATACTAGTACAAGACATACTAGCACTAATACTAGAACTAAAACATGATGCTAAAGATATAATTTTAAAACAACACAATAAAATTTTTTTAAACATTTCCAAAAAGAATTCTTGCTTTATTTAATTTTCCACTTTCAAACTGACAATACTGTCAATTTCTTAAGCAGATTTTTTTCCTAGACATAGCACATATTTGATAATAAAACAAAAAAAAAAAAATAATAATAATAACCATATGGAAAAAAAGTGAAACGATTTTACTACGAAGACATAATAAGAAGACAACTTCATCAAATTAATTTGCATAATAATTACAGAATAGTCATTAAAAATTACATTCCTTAACAAAATCCTAATTATTCACCTTAAATTAAATAAACCAAGTGCTAAGCCACAGTAATTGAATGGCCAAATATATTTGAGGAAAATCAAAATATAATAGAGATAAAATAGAATGAAAGAGGAAAGAATTTCTAAAAAGTATTCTTGAAATAAAATTACTACCTTCTGAAGCTGCAGAGACAAACATATCTGGAGTAGATAGGGACATTCCCGAATAATGCTCAGAAGGAAAAGCTACTAAACCAGGAGTTATTCGACCTCCAGCAGGAGAGACCTGAGAATGTAAAATATATGTATGATCAAATATAACAAATTTTTCAAATTCTTTCAATTCAAGAGCATTAACATATTAATCCAAATTATAACCATTCATAATGATGAAATTTGAATGGCTATTAAACTTCCTCTTAATGTTTAAATAAAAAAATTAATTTATTGTATTCTTTCTAAAAATAAGGTTTTAAAAAAAGTAAATATTGGTATTTTTTTAAAAAAATTGATATACTAAAGCTATAGAGATCTTTTTTAAATTATGCATTTTTGTTCAGGACTCCATAAAATAAAACAGTCCACAATCATATATGAAATTTCGGTACATTATGAAATTGATTATGATATATATTAGATAGCAGAACATATATTCTGAAGGGAAAAAAAATGCCAGCAAAGTCTTAATATTTACATTGTGATTGACAAAAACATACAGATTTACTGATTTTGGAAATATATTGTTATTTACTAAGCAATTAAAGATCTCTTAAAAAATTAGTAACACTGAAAAAGAACATTCCTGCTGAAATTGACATCAACTAATTCTTTAACAATGTACTAATTATAAAAACATTAAAAATTATTAGCATGTTACCAACTTTTAAAATGATCTAAGTGTAAGGTTTTTGAAAAAAAAAATCATAAGTTGAATTCAATGTCATTATATTTATCGATAAAAATAATAATAAAGATTATCTTAATACAACAACAAAGTAAATAGTTATTTCTGTTTTAAAACTATTTACTTTATCTCAGTTGGTGATTTTTTTCTTTTTACTTACCTAAATTTAAGTTAATTGTATATTATAACATAGTTTATATATTATTTCATAATTTATGGAAGCATATAGCCTATTATCAGCTTCTCTGGCATAAGGACTTTATACATATTTTTTTAAAAAAATCAGGGTAAGAAAGATCAACTCCTTTCAAAATGCTTAAAATTAATTTTTTAATCTGATCTTAGTTCCAATTTGTTTAAATGGAACAATGAACAAAATAAATTATGCATTCTTTGAATCACGTCTTTCTATGATCATTTTTTAACTATTCATTTCAAAAGCAAAATTATAGTACTGTATTATATATCCTATAGACTTACTTGACTGACAACTGCAGACACAGGCGGTAAGGGTGAAGCACTTCGGATATGAAGTGGAGAACGAGTTTTAGATTCAATAACTTCAGGTCGGAAGTTGATGATATTTTGTCCAGAGCCAGGTTCAGATAAGATCTAAAAATATTACTATACTAAATAACAAGGAAAAAAATCTTGCTGTATTTAATTTTCAAAGTCTAACTTTAAGACATTTACAATTTCCCCTTTTATGTTTAGAAAATATATTCTGCATAATAATGAAAAATAGAAAAACATTTTATTACCCAACATAAAAAAAAGACAAAAATCCATTGTCTGTATCATGTAAATTGCACTTCATTATGAATTACAATTTTCATGATTAACAGCTATGCATTAACTACATATAATGAAACAAGAGTAAATAAATAAATAATATAACAAAGCAACCAAATATATTTTAATAAAAATATAACTTTTATTTTATACATATTTCTGTTGTTATCCAAAAATAATATTTTTTCTACAGTTTCATATATTAAATCAACCAAACATATTTATCTTGAGCAATTTTTTGAGGCATTAACAAAGTTTTACAATCTTGTAATAGATTATTAATAAATAGGCTATTTTGAAAAATTTGAGAAAATTCAATTACTGAACACTAAAATGAAATGAAAATTAAAACTATGCCTTCTTTAATGGTAATGAAGAGTTCTTCTACTGTTTATATTAATAAAATGCTAAATTGATATACATTATTATATATCTAACAAAATCTAAAAAAACAGTGTGATATTTTTAACAATCAGTATACCATAAATACAATAATAAGTATGAAAGAAAAGTTTTACCTGGCCATCTACAAACGCAACTTCACCTCTCAACACAACACGTCTAACTAGACCTTTCACTTTACGACCAGCAAAAGGTGTCCAGCGAGCTTTACTGAATGATGTTTCTGTTGGTATTACCCATTCTTCATCAAGATCGATTTCCACATACGTGTCTTTTTGCTCTGGTAAATTAAATATTTTCCTTGGATTATGGTACAATTTGCTTTCTAAGTCCTATTTAAAAAAGAACAGAATACATGCATTATTATGCCTTTAAACTGCAAAATTAATGTATCAACAAACAGGAGTTTCAGAAGCATTATTTTGTTTCCAGATATGACAGCAATCTGAACCACAATTTATATTTTCTGAATTATATATTTATATATATCATATAATAAAATTAACTATTAGGATATACTAATATAAAATTTGTATTTTCTGAATTATTAAAAGATCTACATTATTGGTAATACACTACTCTTAATGTATAAATATTTTAATACCATTCAAAACAAGAGTTTCCTTACAAATTAAGTTCAACACTGATAAAAACATTCAAAATATGTTTTTTAATACTTATCAGGAAATAACAATAATCTTTAAAAAATTAAGCAAGCACAACATGAGAAATATTTAATTATTTTATGTGTTTCTTTGCAATCCTTCACATTATACAAGCATTTATAGAACCTTAATAATACAAAGGGAGAAAAATGCATAATGTTGCCTAATTAAAGCTATATGATATAAAACTGAAGCAAATATTTTATTTCATAAATATTATAAAACAATTACCTGTAATGTAAGCCTTCCTTCATTGACAGCTGTTAGTAAAAGAGGTAACATGGTTTCTAAACCTGGAAAACCAGGAGGTGCATCTTCTTTATTCTTTTCAGCAGGTGTGTGAGGAGCTTAACAAAGAAATAAAAAAAGAGCAGTTAAATATTTTGAAAATTAAAATTAGTCTATTCCTTACTTATCAATATGAAAGTAAATGATGATCAATATGAGCTAAATATTTTATGTCAAATTATAAAAACACCACTAAAAACTGCCTAACAAGAAATAAATACCATTTACCATGATCAGTAGCAAAGCAGTCAATGACATTCATATTTTCCCATAAGGCATTCTGATCTTCAATAGTTCCAAGAGGTGGTTTCACTCGTAATTGCAATTCTCCTAACATTGCAAAATCTTCATTCGATAAAAACAAATGATGGGGACAAACTTCGCAAGTAACAGCAACACCTTTTTCTTTTGCATCTTTAATTAAAAGTATCTGAAAATGGGTACAACAGAGGAGTAAGTTTAGTTTTAAAGTTATATAGTTGAAAAGCATATAATTTTATAATGAATAACTGAAATTTTTCCATGATAAAAAAAAGCATATTTTATTTTCAAGACTTATGACTTTTACTAGAAAAAAAATAGAAGTATATGCCATACAGTACATAACTTCCACAAAGTTAGGTTTATACGTAAGTTTTATATAATATGTATGACAACAAAATGATTTATTTTTAAAAAATAAAAAAATTAAAAAACTGAAGATTTTAATACCTCATCTTTTGTGGAAACATGGCATATATGTATTGCTCTATGCATAAACACAGCAAGTAAAATTGCCTGAGCTGCAGTTGGACCCTCAGCATGCACACATAATGGCAATTCTGGTGGGCACCGTTCAAAATGCTATTAAAGAAAAATCAATTAAAAAAATATTAAAAAGCATTTTACTAGTGAATAATTTTTTAAAAAGGAATTCAATATTCAATACAAAGAAAACAATCTCTTTGATAACATTAAAAAAAGAAACTTCAGGCACTCTACTTATTGAACTTCATTATTAAATATAACAATATAAATTTTCCCAAGTATTAGTTTCCTATATTTGAAAAAATTTATATCAGTGTTTGATATTATTTCCAAGTTTAGAATTTATCTTTTTCTCACATTAATAATGGTATTTGATGAATTAATAAATATAGCAGGATCTATATTATTATCCATCTATGAAAGTTATTTCAAGTTATTAGCATTATAGAATAAGATACCAAAAATATTTCTATGGATTTTTTTAACACTGTTCAGTTTTTTTAAACTTACATTTATATGATGATTAATAAAAGGAGCATTTACATTTTACAACATTAAATATTCACATCAATCAAACAACAACATTTACTGCATCTATAAACTATGCTAACAGTAATTAGGTTTTTAATAGGATACAAGCATTAAGAATAATAAAATTTGTAAATATTATTAATGCTATAGCATAAAAGTTATCAGACAAACAAAATTTAAAACTGAGTATATGATCTCACTTCATCTTAATTGAAACTATCTGAAAAACAACTAATGCCTGTAAGAGATGATAATATTTTTTTTAAAGAAAAACCTTGAAGCTTGACTACACAGTAGGCTTTTCTTAATTCAGCAATATCCCCATTTAGCCACTCATATAGTCTAGCGCCCCAGATTCATATAAGTGATTTAAGCAGTAAGCAATTGCTGCTATTAAGATTTTCAATTACATTTTATAGTATTTACAATATATTTTATAGTATTATGTTTAATTTTGTATATTTTGCTAAATAAATACATAAATTTTAATACTAAACTGCATGTGTGTTTATAGATTATCCTAATTTAGCATTTAAGCTAATTTAACAGTCCTCTAGTCAAATTGTTGACAGTATATTGTACTTATATTTTAAATACTTTACCTTCTTCCATTCTTCCAGAGAATGCAACTGTAAAGGTCCATAAGTCGGATTGAGATACATCTTGATCCCCACAATTTGTGAATGAATACTTTGTAAAATTTCTGCATTATTAGAAGTTGCACCAGCAAACAGAGCATAATCGCATCTAGCTCCAGCTTTGGCTTTCTTAAAATAATATTTAAAAATTTCAGTTCCATCAACCTCAAATTTAAAGATTTAAAAAAATTTCTAAAACAGAATATATATAAAAAACCAATTTGGAAATAACTTACCTGGAGAGCAATATTAAATGAATCCTTATCAATAACTGGAGGATTAGTATTTGGCATTGCACATACAAGAGTGACACCCCCAGCTAAAGCTGCTGCAGTACCTGAAGCAAAGTCTTCTTTATAAGTAGCACCAGGGTCTCTGAGATGAACATGAACATCTATAAGTCCAGGTAATGTTATCATTCTACTAGCTGTCAAGCAATCAATGTAGGGCTTCATAAGAGGCTGGCCTTTAATTCGATTCAAGGACTGTAAGGAGAACCAGTTTTTATTGTAATCAATTTAATACACACTCAGTTTATATATTAAAGATAAATATATTAATTAAAAATGTATGTCATTGATTTTCCTACAAAAGAATCGGCATTCAAGCAAAAAGGGTATTTAAATTAAAGCACTGAAAAGGTATAAAGAAATATTAATAAAATATAATTATCATATACATGAATCTAATTTGGTATATTATATATATATATATATTTCAAATTTTTACATGTGTGAAAATTGCTTTTGAATATTATATTACTATACTTTTTATAGCCTTTTTTTTTTCATGTATACTGCATACTAGAAAAAAAAAAACACCAGCTTAAATTATTTAAATGCTATGAGTGAAAACAAAATAATGGAAAACTAAACACACAAAAAAATCAATCATATAAATTACTTGAAGAGTTTTAAAAGTTATAAAAATTAATATTTTACAGCTCCCTCCCCCAGAAACTGAATAAAATTTAAATATATATCAAATAAATAATAGAAGAGGCAGATTTGAATTTTTATAGCAATTGCTTATTTTTAATATATGCATGCAATACAATATTATATAACATATTTCATAATTTTGACTATATAATTGCCAAAAAGTCTTTTAAGCTTTAAAAAAATTCTTTTTAAGGACTTTAAAAAATAATCCAATGACAACATATAATATTAATTCATATTAGTTATAGTTGAAAAAGTTTAATGAACTAAATGTCCATTTGAAATCCCATATTTTAATATCAAGAAACAAAAGAAAGTTAAAGATTCCATAATGAAATCTATTCAATATAAAAACATTTTTAATTAAATTAAATTACTACATTACCTCAATCAAAAGTTTAGCACATTTCACATCTGTTATCAGAGGTATAGCATAATTCACAGCCATTCTACGTGTTTGATATCCATGAGAAGCCCTAGTGTATCCACCACTGTGCATTGGCAAGTTAATTACAATATCAAATTCTTTTTCAGCAAGATAATCTGTAATACTTTTATTCTGATCACGACATTTTCCCTTATTATCATATGGCCACTCCACAGTTTCAATCTATAGGGGAAAAAATGTATTTTAAACATATTAATAAATAAAAAACTTAAAAGCTCGTTTTTACTTCTTTAAAAAGCCATTTGACTTAATTTGTAAAATATATAAATTTACAAAAATTCATAAATTATCACTTTTTTATACTAGCTTCAAATAATTATGAAAGATATATAATATTTAGAAAATATATAATTTAAGGGAAATAATACTTTAAAAATATCAAAAATGTTAATCAATGGATAAAAAAACTTACAGAAATTCCTTTGGTAGAATAGTAGTCTGCAGTACCTGTGCTAGCATATAATTTAAGATTCATATTTTGTAATATCCGAACATATGGCAGCAGTTCTTCTTTATGCTGAAATTATTTACCAAAAATTAGCACTTTTATGAAAAATAAGAAGGGCACAATTATCTTTTTACTGTAGGAAAAATAACTTACTGCATAATTATTGCTCAAAAATTATATATAACTGTTTTAAATTTAATTTCTCTGAAAAAATAATATGTGACTCTTCTTACCATTCTACAGGTATTTTTATATTACAAAATAAAAATTAATTAATTAATAAAATCCAAAACAATATGCTATTTTGAATGGCACCTGAGGAAAGTTATCTGAGTGCAAAGGGTAAAGAAAATAAACTGAGTACCAGAATAATAACTCAAGTTTTAAAATTTAAAAAAAAAAAAATTATCAACTCAACTCAAAAATAATATTTTAAGAAATAGTTTAAAATATAAGAGTTCCATAGATGATAAAACAAAACTAATAATACCTAAGGTTTAATATAAATATATTTTTCTTTAAAAATTATGGTAACAAACCTTGTAGCTTCCAATTGAAAGCAAAACAGATTTTTTAGGAAGACGGAAACCAGTACTTATAAGAGATTTCAAATATGCTTCATAAACACTTTCTCCAAAACAGGCTACTTCTCCTGTACTGGCCATTTCAACTCCAAGAGTTACATCAGCTCCATCTAAACGGGAGAATGAAAACTGTGGAACCTGAAAAAGAATTCTTAGTTACTTTTCCCTTTTCAGTTGACATTTATTCATTCATTTTTTTTATTCTTAACAACAAAAAATTAAAAAATGCATAAGATTTAAGAAAAATAAGCAAATAATTATAAAATAAACTCTTCATAAATCAAAACTTTGGAGTCATTTTCAGTACTACAAATTATAATAAATCGATAAACATAAATACTAAAGTTTTCAAAAATTTTGATAGCGAAATGATAGCAGTATTAAATTACTAAATTTTACAAATGTTTTTTTAGCTGAAGACGTATAAGAAAGAGAATATTTTTGCCATTTGGGAATGATTCAATAATACATGGTTTTTCCAAAACAAACAAATTCTCTTTTTGAAATTACAAAAAGAGAATCTTTCTAAAATAATATAATACATTTGAATTTTAAACTGAAACTTTAAAACTGAAATTTTCAAGGATAAATTAAATTATATGATGGGAATTAAAGAGACTAAAAAATTAGACATGCAAGCTTATCAATATATTTTTCAAAAATTTCTGAAATTTGTAATGAACTGATCAGAATAACTTGAGCTAATTTTAGAAATTCAAACTTACCTTGACACCAACGCGATTACCTCCCAACAAATCAAAAACTGGCTCGGGCTTTAAACCCATAATGACTTGGGTTGCAAGAGCTATGAAATCACAATTCAGAGTCTTGGAAACAAATGGAAATGAACGAGAAACTCTAAGATTACATTCAATCACTTTCAGCTGATTGTCCTGTAAAGAAAGTATGTTTAATTAAGAAATTCAGAGAAAATTCAAGTAATAAATTTGAACCAATATTTTGTTCTTCTTAGATTTAAATTTACAAAATGAAGTGATTTCAAACATAAAATATGTTTATTTAAGAAATGAAAAGTACTTAATAAATGCTAATTCTAAAAAAATAATATTGAAAAATATTTTAATTAAAAAACCTAATACAATATCTAATCAGAAAATAAAACTTCACTACAAAAACACAGCATTGAATAAATGCAAAAAAAAAAGGTTTACAAAGACACAAACAAATTACATTTTTTAAATACATATTTTATCAATGGAAAATACATCCTAAAAAGGCTTGTGCATTGTATCTATCTTTTAAATCAATTATGGAAAAATACATTTACTATTTCTGACTTTTATATAAATCCCCCACAACCAGTACATTCATTACTTGAGGTTATAAAAAGGCATATTTAGGCTTTAAATATAAACTGTATTTACAATAAATTTAACATTTTAGCACATGAAAAGTCATAACATTTGTGCAAAAATAAGCATTTTTTAATTTGAAGTATATACAAGTCAAAAAATATATCATGCAAATAATTGTAGCTTCTTGATTATTTATCTACTTCTTTGAAGCTCCATGCACAATGCATGTTTAAAAATAATGAATTTAGAGTTACTAAAATATCCAAGAATATGAACGGCTTTAGAACTGAACTCTTTTTCGATGCAACAGATCAAATATAAGAGCATTGCATGAAAAGATACCAAAGCAAAACCATTGTGTAAACGTTTATGCATATCTATACAAGTTTATAAATAGTTAGTGCACAACAGGAATTGAAACAAATGAAAAGATATTCTTCAAATTTTGCTAGCAAATGAATAATGATTTAAGAGAATGTATGAGACAATTCAGTAAACAGTTAATTTTTAATTAAAAACTTCTCATGATAAATGGTGCCACTTTTTAAAAAAAAAAAAAAAAAAAAAAAAAAAAGGACATTATAAATAGCAAAAATAGAAACATATGCTGCTTTGCCCACAAATGTATAAACAAAATTTTGTCACATCCTTTAAAAATTTATAACTTTGGTAAAAAAAAATAGCTTTTAGAAGCTTTAAAAAATTAATTAACTCAATCCATAATTTTTCCCATGAGACTATAATATTTTTAAATGCTTCATACAACTGATACTTATACTTGTTTTTTATTCAAAAGCAGGTCGCTTTGGTAACCAGTTAATTTACCAAATATATTAATTATCTTAAAGTGTTTAAATATAGCTTTATATAGGGATAATTTTAAAATGCCAGATACCCAATTGTATATGCTCTGCTCATTATGTACATGAAACTTTCTAATGAAGACCTATCACATGACATCATGGCACTATTAAAAATATAGATGTCTGACTCATCTATTTTAAAATTTTGTGGCATTGTAATTTTTTTTTTTTTTTTCATTTTTTAAATTACAGATATTAAATAGAAGCTTTTTGAGATTTCACCAGCAGAAGAAAATCATATAATTAAATATTGTTGAAACAAAGAAAATGATTTCAATTTCAATGCAACAATATAATATGTTGAGGGAAATTAGTTAAAAAAAAGATGCTAAAATATGAGGACTATTAGATTAAAATTACATGACTTTTGAATTAAAAGTATAAATTTTTAAGTTTTGAAATTATATGAAAATCATTATTGTATAATAATATTTTTGGATGATATTGCAGAAAAAAATGCTAAATTTCAGCTAATTTTTAAGCTAAATTTCCAAAAAAAAAAAAACATCATTATCATGTATACTTTCCAAGTTATATACCTGCAAAATTTGCTAACTGTAAATCTGATCATTAGAATACCAACACACACACATTTATCTTTATTACTGGTATAGATAAGGTTGCAATAAAGTTGAAGTTATTTTGTGTATCACATTTTAAATAAAAACATTTTTACTAAAAATATAATCTATTTAAAATGCATTCATTTGGGAACACATGATCAATGATTCTCGAAAAGGTTTTGGTTTGTGTAGTTTAATGACGCAAGAGCCATATTTATCCATACTGCAACAATCAAATGGTAAGAGTATAAAATTATTTTAAAAAACAAGTATTTATGAAACTATCACAGGTAACTAAAGAAAAAATTTCTAAAAAAATGATTTTAACATCTAAAAGATAAAACACGAGTAACTGAAACAAAGAAAAAAGAAAAGTTTGACTCAAACAGAATAATAAAAGATCTATATACAAGTAAGAAAGCCAAAAGCTCTCAAGAAGTTAAAAATGTTTGGGTGGTATTTTTCACTCACAAAGTCTTATAATGTTGAAGACGAGGTAAAAAAATGGGCATGATAAAAATTAAAGACAGAACAGTCAATTAAAATGTGGTGAACAGTAAATTGAATTTAGCAGCTGTTGCACATAGGCGTATTTTCGAATATTAGATGTTTGTGGGTGAAACGCATACGTCCTATACAGGGACAAGTCAATTTTAAAATCCATCTTGCGTATAGGATGAACAAGCCAAGGAAAAATGTCAGTTTTAATAAAATGTAATTTATTTTTATTATATATATATATGATTCTCCAAAAAGCAACTGAGTTTTTGCATTTAGACATTTCACATTGTTTGTTTCCATTGATAACTCAAAAAAAGATATAAATATATTGTATAAAACTGCGTGTGGGTATAATTTTTTATGTTTAACACATGCAATTAAAACATTATATTACAAATGAATAAAAAAATTTGCAAATTAAAAAATACAAAATACAAACAAAAATTTAAAAAATAAAAATAAATAAAATCTTATTTTTAGAATATAATTATATATTCTTTTAATGCAATCAATTACCAAGATAAAATTAATGAAAATATTTCCTTACTAATTGACTAATAATGAGCATATCAAATTGACTAATAGGATTTTTTTTTAAGAAATCGATATGGATTTTTTAATTCAAACCTTTGCTATTAATTGAATATTGTAAGGACCATTCGCTTCTAAAGCTCTTCCTATGGCAAAACATATGCATCTTATTTTTTCTAACGTCTCTTCATTAAGATCTTGGGGAGGAGTAACAAGTGTGGCATCTCCTGAATGAACACCAGCATTTTCAACATGTTCTGATACAGCCATACAGATTAATTGGCCATTATCTGCAACAGCATCCACATCAATTTCCTGAAAAATTAAATAAGTAACTTATCAACTGATCATAAACACCTTTAATCTGCTCACATTTACATTTAAGTATATCCACAAAAATAAAGTTTTTCTACGCAGATATATCGACTATAGAAATTATTTTCTAATCAGTTGATAAATCATTATTTGTAATATGAAAAAAAGATTTATCCTTGTATTCCCATTAACATATTTAACCTTATATAAGCATTAAATCATTTTTATATACAAGTTAATGACTGCAATCATTTTGATTTAAAATATAATGAAAAAGACAATTTTTCAGATTGGTGAAATGATTTTCAAGCAGTTAATATCATTAATGTTAAATATTTTTATTTTAGAATCACATGCAAGCAAAATTACACATTTAGTGGGCAGATAAAGATACTAAGGATAAACGATGAAACTTGTCAATAAATTTTGTCACAAGAATAAGGCAGTTCAACATAGATCATCACACACAAAAAAAAAAGATCTAATTATTATATTGTGAACTGTGAATTTAAAATTAGGAATGTAAACTGTTTAACTACTAAAACTAAATACGTTTCATGTATACTTTTAGAGTTTTTTTAAATTTTATTTTAAATAAAGTTCTAAAAATATACATGTCTGTATTGTAATTTTTTAGCAATTTAAAATAACCTCTAACATAATAATTTATTAAATTATTTTAGAAACAGTCTTAAAATTTAATTTATTATTTATAAGATTTTAACAATAGAAGAAATAAAAGTCCAATATCATACTTTTGCATCTGTGACAAACTTTGAAATGACAACTACAGTTCCAACAGCAGTAGCTTCAGTTAAGTAAGTTTCCAAATCCTGATGTGAATAAGCAACATTCATAGCAGCACCACTCAGAACATAGGAAGGACGAACTAAACAAGGATACCCAACTTGTTCACAAAATTCTTTAGCGGTCTAGAAATAAATTATTAAATGTATATAATAAAAATAAATTATCAGATTTTTATCCTAATAATAATATATATATATATATATATATATATATGTATATATATATATATATACAATCATAAAATTACTAAAACAATCAAAACCCATTTCTTGATCAACAAAATTAAAATGAAACCAACTAGGTTGAAATCGAAATTAAAACTCAATTCAGAATTAAACGCAAAAGTTCACAAAATGAAAGGTAAATGAATAAGAACCAAATAATGAAAAGTAAATGAATAAGAACCAAATAATGAAATAAATCTACAATACAATATTCAAAGAGTATTTAAACGAAACAGAAGTAACAACGGCAACAAAACCAAACCGGAACCGGAACTAAAAAATCATTACTGATTAAACAAGTTATAAGAATTAAAAGTTTTTAAATCAATCATTGTATTTAAAGAGCGCAAATGCAGCTACAACTAAAATGCAAATGAATATAAATTAATTAACAAAATAAGATAACCTAATCAAAATAATCAATAGAAAAATCATTAGAAAAAAATAGTCAGTAAAAATAGTCAATAAAAAAGGAATCCGGCCTGAAAACTTCGTCAGGAGCCACTCTCAAGCAAGGATTCTTAAACAGGGAATTTTTTCTGTGAGGCGTCGATGGGCAATGGCCAAAAGTACTGACGCCTCGTGGCCCGAAAATCCCCCGAAGATGAAAGCAAAAAAGACATACCAATTCCAACAGCAAAAGACAAAAACAAAGCAAAACATCAACAAATGAAACAAATATATATACAAAAGGTAAAACCATATAAGAAAGATCATAATTAATGACAAAATTAAGAAAATCAGTTCCCTGACCTGTCCGCTAGTATCCGCCATTCTTTAACAACAACAACACCGTGCAACTAAACATAAATGTGATTTTTTAGCGCCATCTATTTCACTAATATTTCCTATATATATATATATATATATATATATATATATATATATATATATATATATATATAT
>JAPMOQ010011986.1:581664-602990 GCA_026543055.1 Argiope trifasciata
ATAATTTTACATCTTTAGAATGATAAAATATAATAAGTGAATAATATCAACAAGTTAATCTTCTATTAGCTGAATTATTCTTTTTAAAATCATTTCTTAAAAAATTAAGTCAGTCAATAGTTTTTGATGATTTTATTTACTTATTTTATTTTCACCTATGCGAAATATTCCAAGGCTATATAATCGTCAGAAATTCGACATCTGGTATTCAATTTCATTGAATGTCAACGTTTTAAATATCCGTAAAATCATAGTTTTCTCCCCTTTTTAATAGTGTCTATTTTTTAATTAATGGCTTTCTGAATATAAAAATTGCTTAATGCAAAAATATATTTAAAAAACTGGTATTCGTAATGCTATTATAGATAATTTTGTAAATTTTCAGATACTATCTGTATACAGCAGGCCCATTTACTTTCTGTGCATGTGGGCACGATAATACAAAGATGTGGGAATTAAGAAAATTAAAATGACAATTAAAAATATACTTATATTTATAGTATGGTGGTTTGGCATATGGCATATTATTTTTAAGGCATTTTACTTCATTAGCATATGATTTTTATCTTTAAATCTGTCAGTAAATAAATTGCCGATTTATTTTCCTTTCTAATATAAGAGATGACTACAGTTTAGAAAGATAATAAATAAAATTAATAAAAATGTGCTGTAATTTTAAATCTAAAACTTATAATTCATCAAATATGTTTCAAATTTAGGAATCAATCAATGATTTTTAAACGGATCAAAAGTCGTATACTATTCTCTTTGCTTTATGAACATAAGAATAAAATAAAATATTCCATCCAATAAAGAATACGAGAAAATTATGGGAAGGACGCTCTTAATGATTTTTCCTAATAATTCATCATTATATATGTATATATATATATACAATTATAAAATTATTAAAACAATCAAAACCCATTTCTTGGTCAACAAAAATTTAAACGAAACCAACTAGGTCGAAATCGAAATTAAAACTCAATTCGGAATTACACGCTAAAAGTTCACAAAATGAAAGGTAAATGAAATAGAACCAATTAATGAAACAAATCCAAATTACTATAATTAATAGAATTATGTAAACGAAACAGAAACGGTACTAACAAGGAAACAAAACCAAAACCCTTAAAAAAGTTTTTGTTTTTAAATCAATCATTGTATTTGGAGAGCACAAATGCAGCGACAATTAAAATACAAATGAATCTAAATTAATTTATATATATATATATATATATATATATATATATATTCTCTTTAACCTTTAACCAAAATGCTGAATTGCCATTGAACTAATGAATTCTTCAAAATTTTCTTCATATAAAATATTTTTATAACATGTAAACAAATGTAGATTGTTTTCAATTGAGTTAATTCAGTTTATTTCTATTTTTAAAAGAAAAAGAAAAATATTCAATATACAAGAAAAAGTCGCGTTCGAAAGTGCAATTATAATTTCTTACAGGAGCAATTGGCTCCCAGATTTTTTTCCTCCACAATACCAAATTCCTGTAAAATTTGTTTTATGTTGACAAATCGAGTGCAAATTGCATTAAAATGTAAGTTTTAAAATCTTTTTCTTGATCAGAAATTCAGTCTGAATTTTTCACAACAAAAACAAAATTTTTACAAATAAAAAAGTAAAAGTTATGGAGACGATAAAATTTTTATGAACTTTTATCGTCTCCATGATTAATAATTTATTTAACTTAGTTATAATTAGAGAAATTTTTTGGAAAAATTCGAACAAAATCCGTAAAAAAGATTGTTTTTCTATCGATCTGTAATTTCATCAGTATGTAAAGTCGATAACTCGAAAATATAATAATGTAAAAAATGTGAAAAATGCATGTTTTTTTGTGATTATAATTGTTCTATCAAATTTCGTTTTCTATCAGTTAGAAACAACGCATCTAGAGCAGTGCTCCGCAACCTTTTCTCACCTAAGACGCACTTTATTTCTTTCTAGAATTCCGCGGCACACCAAAAGCTAAAGTATATAGGTATTAATTGATTCACAAATTTTACAGTAAATGTTTGTTTTTTATTTGAAAAGTATACATACATAAAACCATAACATATTTATTTCTACGCAATCATAATAGTTATTAATGTGATACCTGGGCTTGTTTCAATGAACACAAAAGTTTTATATTCGGCTCAATATTTATCACCGCGACCCGAAGTTCTTGGTCAAGATCTTTTAAGTATGACCACTTATCATTTTTAATTAATACAAGAGTTGAAAAACTTTGCTTACATAAATATGTCGTCGAAAATGAAAGAAATGTTAAGATTGCTTTGTAGGAAATGTGAGGATATTCTTTTTTAACGTAAATCCAGAAAACATCTAATGGAACTTCGGAGAAGTATAATTTTAAAGTCATGTCATTATTTAAATCTGTAAATCCCTCTCGAATTTGTAGAGGCAGTGCTTCCGTAGAATTTATTGCATTGGTTGCAAAAGGATTTCGAATCCAATCGTATTGTTCCGCATTAATGGAATAAAAACAATGATCAAATTTCTGCTGAAGCATTGGTGTTTACACAACACACTATGAGTTTTCTGTTGGGAATACGGCATCTGTTGCAAATAAGATGACTCTTATTTGCATATCATTGAAGAAGAGGAATTTTTGTTTTATCGCCGTAAGTATAAACAAAAAATCAAATGTTAGGTAAGAAAAGATCGACTGAACTTTTAAGATGTTGTAGTTGTGTTTTTCAAGCAGATGTGCGTCATTCGATAAGTATGTTTTTACTTTTCGTTCTGGTTACGAGATGTTACCACGTTTAAATAAATTTCAAGTTATTTTCTAATCGTCATTGCGTGGTTCTCTTTCTTAATAGATAAATTCAATTTACTAATTAGGCCTAATTTATCTCAAAGATTTTCAACTGTTCTCAACAGGAGACCATTGAATAATTATTTAGTCATAATTATTATTCTATACTATATTTAGAAAAATAGACATTATTATGAAAAAAAATGTCATTGTGTATAAAATACATGATGAAAAATTGTAAAATGTCAAATACAATGTATTTGACAGCGGCACACCTGTATCTGGCTCATGACACACCGGTTGCGGATCCCTGATCTAGAGCAAAATTCGATTCTATTCCTAAATCTCAGATATTAATCGCCAAAAAAAAATGTCTCCAAGTATATTACAATGAATTAAAAGTGCTAGATTAACGCCAAAAATAATTATTTCGTATATGCTGTTCGAAAATGTCGTGCAAAAAATTCACGACTTGTCAAAAGTCAACAATGTTATGCAGGGGGGGGGGGGAATAAACACCTTCATTAGAAAATATGCAAGACAAATTTCGAAAGACTTTTTCTGTTTTTTAAAAATTGTATAAAAGACAATTCTCATAGATTAGTTGAATGATAATATTATTCATATACTTGGCATCTTTTCTTTATAGCCTATTTTCTTAAATCAAAATAAGTACAACTTGGTCAAATACAAGGTTATTTTGTGTTGGACTCGTAATTTCAGTGATATTCTGAATTTTTTAAACCAAAAATAACTTTTATAATCGATTTATTGATAAAGTTCTGTTATATCTTATAACCCAAGAAATATTACTGATTTTTTTTCATAACTAAAACTAATTAGATTGCCTTAATCATTGAAATAATTTGATATGCCAATTTTACGGATATTTTCAAACTTGACAAACATCTATAAAATTCAGGTGCATGAAAGATCCCTTTAAAATTAGATTGAAATACCTTTATTTGAACTAGTTCAATTTATTTATATTAAAGTCCAATTTAAGGATTAAAGGGGAATAGTTTTAAACGAAATTCGTAATTTTCAACCACACTGAAGTCAATCTAACAAATGATTAATAATGTATATGAGCTGGCACTTTACTCTCCAATCATTCATTCACACACGAACTTAAGGATGTTTAAGCAACATCGACTGTTACATGTACCAGTTTCAAATACTCATATGGCCCTTCGGTTTCGAACACGACATTCACTGATCTTAAGACTCATTCTTGTCATAAATTTATCGCGACCACACTTAAATTCGATTAAATATTTATTCTCCTAGTTACAGAGAATACAATTTATTTCATTTTATTTTAATTGCGAAATGACAGTGAAGTTATTTAGATATCAACTTCATAATATTGAATCGTGTATGAATGTTGGAACTGTAGTCAGATGATTAAGATGATCCTAAAGTGGCTTTTCTAATTTTGGCAAACATTTGACTCTCGCCATACAAAAAGCCTGCATATGCAGTGGACCGTTTAGAGAATCGTGTTTTGAATATAGATTCCTCCCATTCCAATACTTAGATCCTGCCATACCATATCAAACGTCCAATACAAACAATTCATTGCGTTGATAACATTTAAAAAAAGTGTTAGAGGAATTTTATATTTGTTCTTTTCAGAAGTTTTCAATGCAGAAATTTGTTCCAATTCATTCTTAAAGATATAAAACAATATCAACAAATATTTTTTGTGTTCGAATTGAGAGAATTTTTCAACCTTTATTCGGAAGAATGAAATTGTCACAAGCTATAAAGCTGGCATATAAAGAGAATTCAGATAATCAGCTTTCTTATATCCGAACGGTTCTTTATCTCAAAAGAATATTTTCGCAGCGAAATAAAAATCGTATGAATAAAAAAATTTTATGCGAAGATGTATTTCGATAATGCACCTCTATATTATTTCATCACCTGTAACACAAATAGAAATTAGATATTAGGTCGCTTTTCATTTCATTTGAATAATTTCATTCACATTTAAAAAAATTACTATTTAAAAATTTTTTTTAGACATAACTAATATTTTCATGAACTTAACATACATAAATTAAATTTAGACTTTCTTTTCTTTATGATCGATAGATATTTTTACTTTCTGCCTCTTTCTTTCGAACTAAGACTTTTCAAACAAGTAAATATAACTCAATCTTATATTCGCGGAAGGAAGTATAGCTAACGTTTCCTTCCTTGCATGGCGCGATTTGATTCATTTTGGAATGATATAATTTTTTTTCTGTCTGCTTCATTACATTCTATAGTAAAAGAATGATAGTGAAAGTTGCATAAGAACTTATCATGACTTAGATACAAAGGAAAAGCAAGGAGTTATAGACAATGAAATGAAGTCTTGCATACATTTTCCCCATTATATTTATAGTTCATTATATTTCAGATGAAAAAGAACCTTGACAACACCTTAGTAACAAAGCTTGAAAAAAAAAAAGATGAAATAAAAACATTTCCAGAGTATGGTGTATTACATCATGCTTTTGGAACACCACCATATTTTATTGTTTATTTTTGTTAAGCAATGAAGAAAAATAATCGATGATTGAATCAATTGCAATCAGGGCTTTCTAGAGGAAGTAGAGTAAGTGAATTTTGATAAAGTATTATAAAAAAAATTTCACTTTCTTTTCTACTTTTTTTTAATATTTCTTTTCATTTGCTTTTTTTTTTTTTTGACATTTCTCATACAAAATATATATATATATAGATCAATTTATTTATTTATTAAATTTTCTCTTTTCAATATTTTAATGAATCTTTGTTGTAGAACTAACAACTCGAAACTGGAAAAATAACTTTGATATTACATCTATTTATCTCTGTACATGAGAAATCAGGAAGGGAATAAGCAAGAGAAATGAGAATGGCCAAGTAATTCTATTGCGGGAAATGTAAATGTGTATCAATTTTTGGATCAAAGTCATCAAGTGGGGAACTTCTAGGCTGTCTATTAGTATGAATTATTAAGACTTGATGTGGTCCCAAGAGGAAAGCATCTCGTGATTGAGGATGAGAATCTGCCACCAGGATGGCGAGTATGTAGTTGATTCTCACCATCCTGGTGGATGGCAGGATCGAAAAGGTACGGATCTGTCTTCTACCATCAATAACGAGACTTACTTTCTAAGGGAAGGGTCATACAGTTTCCGGTAATGGCTCTTAAGATTTCATCACAAATTCTGCCAATGTTGCTGTTGCGGCGGTCTGGTCATTAGATTTTTTCGTGCTGCTTCCGGCGGTTCGGAGTAGCCAGTCTTTGATTTGTGGTTTAGAGTTTAGACATAGTGTAGTCTGCTCACGTTAATGCAAAGCGGCAAACTATCAAGTTATTAAAATGGAATTTAATATATGGCCTATTCATATCAAAGTTATAGATCTGCATTATATTTTGGATCCAGTCATTCAAAGGAAAGAGTTCCTGATCTGGGAACAAATCTTTTTAATTTATTGCTTAGCTAAGCACAAAAGGTGCCACATTCTTGACTTCAATAATTGTGGAATTATACTCTCCCGAAAGTCACTCCCGTTAGAAACGAAGAAATATCCCCTCTAGTTTATCATAGTTTTGCTCATCATTCATCAAGAGGAACTTTCGGAATTAACCACATTCATATGAATGTTTCAACGGAAATTGTAATTGCTCTAAAAGATTGTGATGAGTCGGAAATTATTTTGATAATGAAATCAGATTTCAGATCATATACCACTGTAAGCCATTGGTGTGCGTGCAATAGTCGAAAATTATATATAATGTCTTTGGTAAATGGTCATTATGTTGACGTGACTTAGAAGTTCGGAAAATGGGTTTCATTTTTGTTGTCGTCTTCATAATCTGACTATTCAAAATTAGAAGGTACACTCCAAAACAGCCTTCGTACAGCTTCAAAGGAGATGCAAATTGAGATAACTTAATCTTTCTAATTAAATAGGTAAATGATTTTAATCTACAAAATAGTTTGTAAAATTTAAGCTAGTTATGACTACACAAAATTCTCTAACAAATTACGTCTTAAAGCAATCAATTACTGGCCATTCCGAAGTGCTACAAGAATTTTTACAAAATTAGAAAAATATGCCAACACTGTATGACTTTGCAGCGTTTCAATAAACAGAAAGCTGCTTAGAAGATGATCATTTGCTTCATTTTCATTTTTAATTCATGTAAATTAAAATGAACCTAAAAATTTATTATTAACAACATATTGAACCTAAAATCTAGATAAAAATAATAATTTTGAGCAATTAAACTTCATTCGACTCTTATAATTCTAAATTCTGAAAGAAATCTCAAGAAACAGCCTGAAAGCAATAGTATGCTATTTTTTAATAATTCGTTTTCGGAATTTCTAACATTAAAAAGCCCAGCATATTCCTAAAGCCCATAAAATTTTATATGAGTAGTTGCTCTTTATTTTAAAGATATTTTTAAATTATTAAGAGAAAACGAAAAATAGACTTAGAGTTAGATTCCTAAATTTAATAACTGAAGTATGCTACGACTCAAATAAATCAAAGTTTATTTAAGACTGGTCATTTTTGACAACTAGATGATACGCCAGGAGTATCAGGAATATTTAATTTTAATTAGATCACTATCTTAATCCTAATTTGTTCATAGTTTCAGTAACAAGTTTTTGAAAATCAAATTGTGATATTCAGTAACGTTGTATTATTTTATTAGCTTAACACATGTTTTATTTATTATGAACGAGGATATTCCTAATGAAATCAAATTCCATGACTTCATATCATTAATGAAAGTGTAAAAGTAAACTGCTTTCTAATTGTTTTTTGTAGTATCCGTTTTCTTATTTCTGATGGAAATTGCACACATAATAAACATAAATTTTTCTCCTTAGTTTTCAACACTGGAAGAATATCATGAGATTATATATTACATGAAAGAAATAAAATGTTAATTTCATAGCTATAATGAAATTCACGACTGAAAATTATATACAAGACAGTTTAATTAGAATGTTTCAAAAGATAATTTAATGAATTTTAAAATGGTGTAAAAATTATTTTTACGTAACATTTTGGGAGGTCCATCGCAAAAAAATTCAATAATTTATTTTTCGATTATTTACAATAAAAAAATTATTCTGAATTAGGTAGCAATAGGTCAAACGGTCTGCTTAATAGAGACACGCCAATGCGTAGTGTCTTCTATCATTAGTTAAAATAGCGATAGAATTTGAAAATTAATAATTTAATTTCAATTATTCCGTTTTTAACGAAGGATCCAACCTTAACTTTACATTGTCTAACAGGTTCTTTTGAAAGGTTTCGTTGTACGCTTTAGTAAAAATTCTGGAATATTTTATCTTTATCTTTCTCATTTACTTCTGGAAAGAAGAGAGAGCTAAAAATAAAGTTCGTAAATTTAGTGATGTTTTATTTTTCTTCATGGCACCGTAAAAGAAAAGTTGTAAAAGTGCTTTTTCGGTGAATGTTGATTAAAGTTTAGCAGAAATATATAATTCAAACATGACACTAATATGGAAGAAAAGAAAAGAAAAAAAACGTCGAATTTATAAAGCAATGAATCGTATCAAATACAAACATGGAAAAGTTAAACAAATATGATTAAACAAAAAATAAAATTAATACATTTTTACAAAATTACTTAATGTACTTCAGTATTCGAAAATGTTGAAGAAATCCGCATTATAATTTATAATTTTGTACAATATCTGCAAACTAAATTTTATCAAATTAGAGAATTATATATTTGAGTTATTGAATTCACATACATATTCGCAAATAGATAATTTTCTGTTTGATAGCCGTAAAGTTAAGAGAGATCAGATTTTGCTGGAAAGGGTATGCTAAATTTCATCGGTCTAGCTTGTTGCGTTTCTGATTTATCATTTGCATGTACGTGCCTCTAGATTACGACTAAGCAAATTATAGAGATGCATAGGGTCGTACACAGATCGGTTCAAAAATATTATTATCGATGCCAAGTAAATAAATGTGTAAAAAATACACATTTTATGGTTTATAAAGAGATCTGTAATAGTTGTTGCTATTCAATTATTAAAATCAATAATTGAATAGCAACAACTACTACTAAAATAATTATTTATGTGAAATATTTGATTAGTTTTGCGTTAAATTTCAATGGACAAGTCGGGTAAAAATATTTTCTGATGTTATATTTGTTCGAAGTTATTTATTTCTCTATAATCTGTCCAAATAATTAAATATTTTTATTTATAAATATGCAAATTTGAGCAAATTATTGTTATTAGTTTATCAAATGCGTAGTTTGTGAGATTATACAAATACTTAAAAGCGAAACTCAATTGATCAATAATTAAAGAAGTGATCTAATAATTCTAAGAGCTTTGAAATGTCTAAACCCGCTTTTGTATAGATACACATATTTTTCTTAGATGAGTTTGTTTTCAAAGTTTAATATGAATCTGCATTTTATTTTTGCAAACTTAACACATTAAACGTAATCATATACCATTGTTCAGTTACACACACCAGCAAACAAACAAACAAAAAAAAAATAAGGGAAAGACAGAAAGAAGAAAAAGAAAGAAGATAAAAGAAAATGTACTGAAAGGTTAAAAAAAAAGGAATTTATTAAAAATTGAGGTGTCGAATTAGATATGTCTCATTGTCATTCTTCATCTACGAAAAAGGAAGAATCATAGTATTTCAGAATACATTGAAACGATTCTTTTAAAGGTCATTCTATGAAAAGGGCTTATTTTATAATCTCTTGCAGATTGAGTAATTAACATAAACATATCAAGACCCTGAATGTAAGACTGCGTTTTTAGTTACATCATATTACCTAACCTTGAACTTTTAAAAATAGATCGTCTCCGTAATAGTTGATAAAAGTCGATTCGCTCTTTTTACAACCAAATACATTTCACACAACAAAATGCAGACGTATCATAACAAAAGAGGGAAATTACATTTAACGGAACAATGTAACTAAGCGACGTAAGTGATACGACCTTTTCTAGGATGTATTCAGCCGACTGAAAAGGTGGCAAATTTGATCAGCTTCGTTTTGCGGAAGCTTCCCATCAAGCCAACTTAAACGAATGAATTGCCAAAACTGACCGATTCTAATAAATACGCCAAAATTGCATTTTGAAGTATTATCTTTATTTAAATTGATTAACTCTTAACTGGAGAGGTGAAATTTTAGAACTTAAATTGGGGAGGGGGTGCAGTCAACGAGACCGATTTCATTTTCACTCAAATTAAATTATCTAATTATTATATTAGTATAAAAAACTGTAAATATATTTTGCAATTCATTTTTCTTGATATATAGATGTTGCTGTTAAAGTATGAAATCCGTTATTTTATAGAATACCTAGTTATTCCATGAAATAACTGATCGTGTCCGTCAAAGTGTGTAATATGTTATTAATTTGACACTTTAACTAGTTATTTCATAGAATAACGATCTGCAGCCCGTTAAAGTGTAAAATAATATATATTTTATTTCTCGCTTTTTAGTATAAGGTACATTTACGTTTCTTTTAACAATATGGAAAGTAGCGGGAAAAAAAACCCGTTAATTTCGAATTCAAATAAAAATAATTTTTGAAGGACGGCAAAAATACCAAAGTATAAAACTTTCATTTTAGTAATCCTTGTTGTAACAAATGATTTTATGGTACGTTTCTATAAATACCATTTATACGCTGCATAAATTAGATAAATAGTTTCTTTTCATTTTAATTGTCTATCATTAGCTTATTTATAGAATACCTAGTTATTTCATTTTAGATAAATTGTTTATTTTACACTTTAACTGTCTCTCATTAATTAATTTATAGAATACCTAGTTATTCTATGAAATAACTAAAAATGTCAAATTAATAACATATTACGCACATTAACGGACACGATCAGTTATTTCATGGAATAACTAGGTATTCCATGAAATAACTGCATTATATACTTTACCGGTAACATAGATATGCTTTAGAACTTTTTAAAAATGCATTATCATTGAAAAAAGTAAATGCGTTGGAATATACATTTTCTTCTTAAATTACCTGTTGCAATAAATAATATTCTTGAAAAAACATGTTACCTTTCATTTTTTAAGCAATATTTATTTTGCCAGTATATAAAGGCATATAGAAAACAATATAATGTAAAATTCAACAATTATATGCGGAAAAAATGACAATGGGTAGAATAGGCCATTTTTTTTATCGGCTTGTGTGATTTTCAGAGCACTGTTTTCTAGGGTATTTTAAACATACAGGTTAAGAATAAGTACAAAAATCAACCTATAAACTCTGTATATATTTCTCTTGGTATATTAATATATTTTATAAATTTTTCAAAATACATTATCTCTATTAAAAGCAATTATTTTCGGTTAATTTGTTATGTTCATACACATCAGAATTACTTGAATGCTAACTTTCATCAAAAAATTTTTCTATACAGTTATCCTTATCAATAAAATCACATTCATTTAAAAGTGTCTTGAACACTACTTCATAATAGCATCAGTAAATTAGATGATATTTCGTGGCCTAAGTTGTAGCGCCATCTGCTTTGTTTATCACTGGGATATTAACAGAGAGAGGCGGTCTTAGAGACCTCACTTAAAGAAATAACTGAATTATTTTTAAAGGCATCCGCTGAAACCAGTTGGAAAAGTGCACGTGTATTGACTGTCACAAAACAGGAAGCTACAGGTCCATCCATTCAATTGAGCTAAAAATAGAACAATGGTGATCAAAAGTCTGTCGCTAACGGTCTCACGGACCGCAAGCCCCCAGTTAAGGGTTAATTATTAACGCAAAAGAAAGAAAATAGACAATGACAAAAGAGTTCAGGAATATATTCGAAATTAAGCTATCATACAATAAGTCTAGACAAATCGTAAAAAATCCTCGAATAGTATTTCTTCCTGACATCGATGGAAATATATTTGCTTTGTCACCACAGTAGCGGCGGAATAAATGTGTGTGGTTCTATTGCCACTTGGTCATACTAAGCATGAATGAGCGGAGCTCTTTCGAATTAAGGCAGAGGTGTGCGACTATCGTTGTTAACGAGCATCGTTAAGGTGAAAGTACGACTTTGCTCGAACACACATGACACAAGCCTTCCTAGAGGGCGGTCGAATTCATTCGTACACTCATTCATCCATCTGCAAGTCAGAATTTAGATCCAAATCAAAGATCAACTCATCCCTGATGCAGTACCCCCAGAGGTATCGTTTTGTTATGGGAACTTGGAGGACTTTGCAGTCGCAACATATTTAACGTGCCCCAACTGCCATTAGCCAACACGACGGTCTTTGGCCGAGACGAGGACAGAACCCACAACCTTTCGGTTACGGGACTGACACTCTACCAACCAGGCTACCGCGGCCTTAGTGGTCTCATAGAAAATGCTATTCTTCGGCCAGTCTTTTAGGTGTTGATTTGTTTGCATTTTCGAAAATAATGGCCACCGTTTTTTTTTCCGATTGTTTTCTCTATTTAAACATAAAGATATTTAAAATGTAAGTGTTCGTACTTTTCATCCTCTCAGTTATTCCATCTATCTGCCGAAGGTTAGCCGCTAATTCGTCTAAGATACACTATATTAAATTAGTTCTGTTCGTATGAATAACTTTAGAATAAATATTAGTACGATTGAATGTGTGTTTAGTAGTAGCAGCATTAGCGCTCACTAAATACATTGTATATTTATTCTAAACATTCAACAAATTTTCGTGGATAAATTTCTTACATTTCTTTGTTTCTGGATTCTGTTAGTATATATAATTTGAAAATGTGCATTCCATTTATGGAGAAAAGTAGAAACCATAATCATTTAAAGTAATAGTATTAAAAAGGCATTTGAAGGAATTGATTTATAATACTATTAATATCATTTCATTATTATTTTTTTTTTTTTCATTTTTATTTGGATTTCATTACTTTCATTCCTTGAACTTCAATCATGATTTTGCTTCCTTTATTTTATACCGATTCCAAAATATACTTTATTTCGTGATGTCCTTTTTATTTTGTTTCCTAATTATTTTTTATTTTAATTTTCTACTTTCTATAATTGAGTAATTGTTACTTTATTCCCGGTTATTCCTTCTTCACTGTTTTTCAATTATCAGTTTGGTTATGAAAATACCAGAATACGGAAAATAAGGATTTCCAGCATAGTAGAATGTTATTTGAAGGAAATTTTCTTTTATTAGTAAATAGATGATTGAAATTTGTTCTGTGAATACAAAATATTGTACTGTATCCCCGCTCCATTAATAAAGAATAATCATTTGAAATAAATAAATATAATTCGATTTTTCTGTCAAGAATAAATTAACATTAGATAATCGTCTGATAAAAATATTTAATAAGGTTTGCAAAAAGTTTAAATTAACTAAAAGAAGATGCATTTCGATTTTGCAAACGAGAATAATAAGAATAATCATTAAAAAAATAATCATAACATAAGAATAAAATATAATAAAATTTTATAATATCGTTTGTGAAACTTTAAAATATACGATAAGGTAAAAATTCAATTTTGAAAGCAAGAATAAATTTTAAAAGAAAGGCTTACCTGAATAAAATCGACCTCGACAACTTGTAACTTTATAATATATCACTGACCGGTTGAATCCAAGTAGACGCTGATATACTGGATTTTTACTCGAAGTTTTCTTTATCGCTGTCATTATTCAGATAACGATATCGTCCCCTCTGTTGCTATCTCTGATTTGGGTAGAGTTCACCTGGTTCAAAGGGATGAATAATGAACCCCGATTCATGACCCCGGGTGGAATTTGACCTTCAACGTCACGAAAGACAGATTGCAGTAGAAAAAAAAGTTACTTACTAAAATATGCAGAACACCGTTGAGTTTTTTTGTGAAGAAAAGAACGATAAGGCATGAAATACTGTTGACGAAAATTATATAGATAAGGACGAAAACTGTAACCAGGACCAAATTTCTGGACTGACTCAGTATTATGGTATCCTGGGACTTAATTTCAATAATTTATTTTAATTATCTATCTTCTAAAGATTTTTTGTTTGCACTGTTTCTTGGTGGGATATTACATAATTATTAACTAGATACTTATTGTGATGTTTGTATTTACCAATTTAGAGTAACGTCAGTTATTAGTATATAAATTTAATGCATATTGTTTTAGTTATTGTTATTAGAATTTTTGTAGTTTTTTAGCCTTTTCTTTTGTTATTTCAACTTGCTTTCAGTGGGAATAAGCATCCTGCTTTTAAAGTCCCACTGCTTTAAAATATCTTTGATTCTAAGCCAAAACAGCACATATGTATTTCCTGTTTTCGACATAAAAAAAAAAGAATGAAGTGCAGTATTTTATAACTACGCTCTTCAAATGAATAAAAAGAAATGATACTACATCATAATAATGATAGTAATAAGTTAAATGGTATTAAAAATTTTGATTTTAAACTTCATTAAGAGTATGAGTAATTTATTTATTTTACTTTTTCATATACGAATTGTAGAAAAAATGTTATAATCATCAACAAATTCGAAATCGAGTTCGTTAACTTAAATTCGTAAAACACATTTTTTTGCATCTTGTCTGCCTATCTGTGAACTTGATGACTCAAAAATTGAGCTAGACAAATGAAATTTTGTTCATGAATCTTAGACTAAATTTGTAGACATCTTTCAAATTAAAAAAAAAAAAAAAAGGAAAAGAAACTATTCAAAGGAAGTGTGCCTGTCTGCTTATTCAAATAAAAATGAACTCGATAGTTTCAAAACGTAAGAAAATAAAAGTTGATACACAAGTTCAGCATCTAAAATATAGATACTTCTCTAAAAATACGAAGATAAACCACAACTTCACTCTAGTTTTTAATAACGGAAGAAAACACGCGATTAAATATTTATGATACAATAAAGATTAACTGATTACCGTTGCAAATATGGAAATTTTTAAGAATTTCTACAGCATGGTAAAATTTGTAGTACCAAGTAAATTGGTATGTAATAAAAAGATAAAATATTTCAATTTTCCTTAATTTTTAATTAATTTTTAAAAAAAAGAATTCTTTTATAAACGCATTTCACTCTCCAAAGACTGATTGTGAATACTTTGGTAGTTCTGAGTTTAGAGGTCTCTTTTGACCAAAAATTCAATAAATTAGGTCACGACCGGTCCTTAAATCACATTGTCTTTTATTACTCTGTCTAATCGTACTGCTATCTCTTTAATAATAGCTCATATATGACTGGAATAGATTAACTAAGGAGCATTGTTGTAGAAACTACCATGCACATTGACAGAATGCTTAAAAAAATGATTTTAAAAAACGTGCTATTTGTAGTACAAAAATGTATTATTTGTAATACACTTTGGATTTAAATTTAAAGAAACATCAAACATTTTGTTTCCTTGCAGTAGGATCTTCTCTATCCATAAAGTTCATGATACTCAAATAAAAAGCGATTTCCAAAACACGTATATTCTAAAACAATTTCTAAACATACATGATGTCTTTGTTTTTATGGGCCAAACTTTAAAGGTAGATAAAATATAGATTTTTTTTTTTTGTGTGTGTGTGTGTATGTGTCTAGCAATGTGAGAGTGGGAAAGGAAAGTTTGGACTGAAAAAAACCAAATCCCTGAGAAAATAAAAAAGTAATTTACTTACACAAGTGTAGTAATTTACTTTTATTTTAGTAAGTGTTGTAACTGTAATGTAACCGTAACTGTTCCTCGGCCCTCTATCGATCGTTACGATGAACAATCAGTCCGTGTTTTGGAAGTGAACGTAAAGCATGATGTAATCCCCGAGTATTATTTTTATGCATATATGTTAAATGTTATTGTCCTCAATAGTTTTGTCCCCTTGTAAATCATGTCCTTTAATGTCATTAAATGTATTTTTAAGTAAATTGGCATGATTTATTGATTTTAATAGTCTATCTTGACAGAGTTAGACTTTTGTTACAGTGTTCAAATACGTAACTACAAACATCGATGCAGTAGAGCCTAGCAAGTGATCTGCGATCTTTTGAAGATCCCTGTGCTTCTTGCAGTAGAATTGAAAGTTTTAATATTAAGATCTCATTGGAGACAATTGGAGTATCGTAGACTCTGCATTACCTCGCCTTGATTGTACTGACTTATACTTACTTGTTCCAATTACACTTTTCATTTTCGACCCCACATGAAAAAAAAAAACCTTTTTTATGTGTATTTTATTTACCCTTAAAATTTGGTCCATGAATTCAGGGATCCCCTTTATAATGCTCTGTCTAAAAGAAATCAGAAGTGACACAAGCTTGAAAGGCGGAAAAAAAGAAAAGTTGAGCTTTATGAAATAAAGAATTTTGCAAAATATTAAGACCGAGAAGTAAAGTAAGTATCATTAAATGAATAATAAGATGAATACATTTGCACAAAAAGTACTTGAGATGTTAAAAATATCGAATTAAAAATACAGTTATTACATAATAGTAAATTAGTTCTTTTCAAGAACGATGAAGTCGATTCTGAAAACGCTAAAAGCCACATTTCCACAGAAATGCAATGCCAAATACAATAGTGTATGTTACTGTGATTATTTCAGTATTTAACAATTTTGATAACATTAACTGACTGATAACAATAATTGAATTGGATAATAATAATCGATTACTCCAACTCGCTTGCAGAAACACGGACAAATCTGAATGACTGAACACCAAGAGAACAATGATTACTAAGTTCAGTCACCGACCACTTCACAGCTTCTCCCGTAAGAAACAGTTCCCATCATTGGTAGGAGGCAGTTACTTTATATTATTTTTGCACTTACCAGATCGCCTAGAACCAGCCACCATACTTGAAGCATTAAATTATAATTTTTGAAGTGCTCTCGGGGGTAACTTCATTGGCTAAATCAAATATATTTTGATCACATCAAGGGAAAAAGAAAAAAAAATCATTTATCTCAGGGCTATTTAAAATTTATTTTAAAAATAACATTAAAATTCTGATTTTGTAATAATTTTCTTGTCCATTAATTTGCTTTCTTAATAAAGTTTTGAAATTGTACACATTGTGTCTGTCCTATGTGTCATCAATATACAGCTAAAAATGACAAATTGAAAGAAAAGGAACAATAAATAGGTTCGTTCTAGTTTTAAAATGTTATATCTGTCACGGAAAAAAAATACTGTTACTTAAAGATCATATAAACGTGTCTCATTTATACGACATTTATATAGCCACTTCATAACAGTTACTTCTTCTTCTTCAGTGGCGCTTCAGCCCAGGGTGGGCCATGGCCTTCAGCAGAATCGAATTCCAAGCTGCTCGCTTCTTGGATAGACTTCGCCAGTTATTAACTCTGAGAACTTTTAGATCTGTTTCTAGACACTCGATCCACCGGATCCTCGGTCTACTCTGTTCCAGATGGTTTAGCGTCGAAGATCTTTTTGGTGGTTCTGTCATCTTTCATTCTAATCAAGTGTCCTGCCCATTTTAGTCTTCGGATTGAGATAAATTTTATTATGTCAGGTTCTTTGTATAGATTGTAAAGTTCCACGTTCATAACAGTTACGATTAATTCATAATCATTGAAATCGTGTTGTTGTTGTTACTAATGGCACTTTACAAACCCGCTGACAGATACTGTCGGCTATTTAAGCCGAAATTTTTTACGTCTCTTGTTTTTCAGTAGCGCTAATAAGGGCCAAGAGTACGACTTAGCTACTTCATGCTTACACATTCACTTGCAAAACCCCTTTTTACAGAGGGGGGGGGGGGCGCATTCACACAATTCACAGACAGAACATGGAAAAATAACCATGCCGAACCGGCACTCGAACCCGGGACGTCTAGATCACGAGAAAAACGCGCTACCCCTATGCCAGGACGCCGGCAAAAGTACTTCTCTACAAATCGTTTTCGTTGTTAGCGAACATTGTATCTTTCAAGAGCTCAGATAAATTTCGAGAAGTATATCAACTATGATAACAATATCATGATTTCGGAATAATTTGAAATTAGTGAATTAATGGCAGATACACTGTCTGGAGCTATTTTAAGGAATAACAAAAAAAGTGAAGGAATCATTCCAACTTTCTTTCAAGACACCATGTTAATATACACTGACTACCAATAAGTATTTGGAAATCTATGCAAATGACGATATCTGTGGTCCTAAGGTATGTCCCGGCCACCGATGGTATATATCGTGTAGGAAACAGCATCGGCTTTAGTCGCATGCAAGATGCCTCGCAGTTCGGAGCTCTCTGATTTCGAGAAAGGTATAATTATTGGGTATCACAAATGTATCCGATCCTTAAGAGACATATCTAGCGATCTGAAGTACCAAAAATTGACAGTGGCCTATGTGATTAAGAAGTGGAAGGTGAACGTTGATTGTCGGAATGTGTCCCGAGTCGGCAGACCAACGAAACTGGGAGATAGAGAACGATGAGTGCTGTCTAGAGAAATTTGGAAGAACCGCACCCAACCGATGGTCCTCATCCGTGAGGAGTTTCAACAGGCATCCGGGAGTATTGTTTCAATGAATACCATCCGTAAGGAAGCAGATCTGCTTGGTTTTCATGGTCGTGCTGCCACACATAAGCCTTTGATCACAAAGTCCAACCGCGATGCTCGGTTAATGTGGTGCAAAGCGCATCGAAATTGGACCGTAGATCAGTGGAAACGGGTTCTTTGGCGTGACGAATCCAGGTTCACCTTTACCATTCGGATGGCAGGGTCTGGGTCTGCCGTCTACCTGGAGAACGTCTCCTGCCAGAATGCATTGTGCCAACAGTCAAGTTCGGCTGAGGTGGAATTATGGTCTGGGGTGTATCTCCTGGTATGGGCAGGGACCCTTGGTCCACATTCATGGTAAGCTCAACTCCGATGCCTACTGCGCTATTTTGGATGACAATGGGCTTCCTACTTTGTGGCAGTTTTACGGGTTGGACCTCTGTTACTTTCAGGTCAATTGTCATGTTTCGACGTTAACCAAGGCTTGGTATGCTGCCAATGGAGTTCATCGAATGGACTGGCCTGCCCAGAGTCCAGACCTGAACCCTATCGAGAAACTCTGGGACGGGTTGCATCGCCGAATTCAGGGGTGCATTACCCGTGCAAAATCGGTGAAAGAACTTCTATGTTTTCTCCAAGCCGAGTGGAAGAAAATACCACTAGCTGTCATACAAAGACTTGTGGAAAGTATGCCCCGGAGGGTCCACGCTGTAATTGCCTTTCGTGGAGACTCTACCAACTATTGATTTTGAATAAAGTTAGTTTTTCTTTCCTATCACAGGTGTCCAAATACTTATTGGTAGTCGGTGTAGAATGCTCAATAAAATTGCTAGGATATCCTCATTATATTTTGAGATTTCAAAACATCTGATAACACAGTGAGGATATCAGACAATATTTACAGGGTGCTCCATAAGATGTGCAGGATCAAATATTTACAGATTCGGATAGAACACGCCAAGACGAATATTTTGATGTATAACATATGAGGTCCCTGAATGTAGTATCATAATTCAATTGATGTGTGAATTTTGTGTAATGAAATCCCCAAAAAATGGGGAGGGTAAATCAATGTTTATTGAGAACTTTCAATTTAACCGAGATTTTCGAAATTTCGGTCGTTTGAACAAATGACGTGCCGAAGTCTGGAATCGAAATTCGCGGTTGTATTCTACAAAACATATGTTCCAATTTCCTTCACCTTCGTTTTAATTGTTGCTATCAAGCCTCACTGTTGAGGCCTATGTGAGATGCACTTTTTTTTCAAATGTTTCCATAAAAATGTCGCATGGATAAAGATCCGGAGAGTAAGGTGCCCACTCTATAACATTGTCTGTTTTCTCAATGGATTCCAACGCGATCAATCTATGGTGAAAATGTTCCACTAAGAGAAACAAGTTTCGCTTAATGTTTCTGAAGTCTGGCACCATCGAGCATAAACCAATAATTGTTTATCTTTCGTACGCACTTTTGATCATCATGTCCCCATTTATGCTGTGGTTTCAATAATAATCCGGGAAGATTTCCATGTTGTGCAACCATTGTATGCATCATAATGGGGAATACAAATTTTCAAATTAGTAATTAATGTCCTTTCTGTAATTACATCCCACATGTTATAGATCAAAATACTCATCTTGGTATCTCTAATATTTTACGAATCTATAAATATTTGACGCCGCATACCCTGTGGGACACACTGTAGTAAGAATGGATTTCACTAAAAATATTCATCCCCCCCCTTTTTTTTCCAAAACAGAAGTAAAAAAAGCAATTAATTCGATTTATAATTTTTTGAACTCTAATTCACTTCCAGACAATCAAAATGTCGCCTGTTTGAATATTTTTTTAATCAAATTTCAACCTACATGTATATAAATAGAATAAAATAATAAATGAATAATTTCTACTCAAAATATGTAAAAAAATATAGCAGTTTTCTCGGTCTTTTATTATAAATACTTAATTTTAATATTTAATTATTGTTTTCAGTATTTTATAGTAATAGATTAGAGCTATCAATAAAAATTGTAAGATTATTATTTTTAAATTGCATTAGCATTAAGTTCGTAATAATCAAGGTTGTTTTTGAAAATTTTGGGTGCACCTCCTTTTATTTAAATATCATTTTATGCTCCTGGGAAGAAGTATAAATAGAGCTTTACTGAATGTCAACGTATAGTTAGCATACGATTTATGCATGTATAATGTATATAGTTAGCAAATGCATATATCGAGAGAGCTTTATTGCGTTCATCAAAACTAGTTCAATTAAATTTAATCTTTCCCTAAACCTATAAATTAAAGTAATTTCTCCAAATTATGATATGGATGTACTCGTGACCACTTTGTCACACAGCGAAACTCCGAAACATCATGACGTTGCTGTTGTCTTGCTAAAAAAATTGTTTCTTAGGATACAACATTTAAAGACAAGAATCCCACAACCTCTTGACTAAAGATAATACTTCAAAAATATAATCTTGACCATTATGGTTGCTCAATAAAGCTTAAACATAAATTGTAAAATATACATTTCAAAAAAATTAATTCGGGATTTAAAATTCTCTGTTTTTTAAATTCTATTTTATTCTCCAATTCTAATTTTATCTTTAACGATTAAAAAGATTTTAACATACAAATTTTAAAAAAATTCTCACAAAATTAAAAAAAAAAAACCCTGAAAAAATTGCCATGTAGTTTTAAAAATCACAACTGTCACTTTAGTACGATGGTAGCAGATTTTACTTCAGGCCTTCTTGTTTACAAAGATTATCTATCTGTTTATTTTTTATGAAAATATCTAGAATAACATATTATCGATTCGATCAACTATCGTACTAAAATTTCACGACTACTTTGTTCTACAGATTATGTTGTAATGCTTATCTTTTCAAGTCCTATTAGATAACATACTTTGTCTTAAGATAACAAATCTTTTAATGTTGTAGCTCAGATAAAATTCTTTCTCTTTAATGAAAGAATAATTAAAATTTCGTTTT
>JAPMOQ010011987.1:0-10422 GCA_026543055.1 Argiope trifasciata
TTACTCCTAGATCATGTGATTTAACATCATTGGATTTCTTTTTATTGTGTTATTTGGAGTTAAAGATTTATGCCAGCAAGCCCACAAGCATGCATTCATTAAAGGAGGAAATTCAATGCTGCATCAATAAAATTCAGTCATACTTATGCAAAATGGTCATGGAAAATTTTGACAAAAGAGTATGTATGTGCCAACAAAGCTTTTTGCCCTATTTTTTCCATTTATAACTCTATTCTGTGTAATTTATGATTCAATAAAAATATAACAATTTAAAATAATTTTTTTAAAATTCTTGTGTTAATTTGAATCTTGCATTAACATATTGCTCTATTGTGTAATGCTCCATTTTCACTAACCCTAAACTATCAGCTGACAAATAATTTTTTCCCCAGTTGTATTACCAACACTTTACTGCACAAACCATAGCAAATTCAAATTTTGAGTTAATTTTGGGGCAGCCTTTATAAAAAGCAAATATTCATTAAATAACGTTCTTTCCTATTTTGCGTATCATAAATGGAAACATTTTCAAAAGTAATCCTTACATGTGGGAGAGGGGAAGCAGCAACAGAAGGCTGAACAGCTACATTTTGGGGAGGAGTATGCGAGGCTGCTGATTGGGCAAGCATGACTGTGCCTGCTGAAACTGGAGTTCCAGTTCTTGATCGATTAGGGGCAACAGAAACTGAAGCTACAAATGGCACAGTGGCAATGCCATATGATGCTGCAGATTCACAAGGTACACTAGCTGAAGCTGACTGAGTTTGACACTGAACTTCCACATCTTCAGAACCCATAATTAAAGCCAAATCCTGCTACTTCCTTCTGTAAAAATGGAATAAATGAACTAATGATATTAACAATAAGAGGGTGAATTTGCAATAAGTCTGACAGAAAATTCCAAAAATTAATTCCAATCTGAAACTTCTGAAGGAAGGAAAAATAGAAAAAAATGCAAAAAATATCCAGCTAATTTTAAATATTCTTATTAGAAACATTTATTTTGCATAACATTATAAATAACTTAACTGTAACTACAATATAGCTATAGTAAAGAAAGTAACAAAATTTTTCATTTATTTAAAGATCCCCCCCCCATTTAATATGAGGCAGTCATGCTTTGCTATAGTTGCAGTTTATACCATGTAACTTCAGACTGAGAACTTAAGTAAAAAATTAATATTAAAATATTATCTTTAAAAAAGGTATCAAATCTTAATACTTTGATTAAACCAAAAAATTTTGGGAAAAAAAGCCATTATAAATTTTTTATGAATATTCAAGAATTTCTTTTGATTGAAAAGTGGTTAATTTTCAGATCAATTAAATCAAGCAGAATTATATTTATATGAAATATATTTGAATAAGTTTATTTGCTTCACAAATGTATAGATGAGAAATAGATTCTTAATTTATAAAAAAATTTTCATAATCATCAACAAAATATATACAGTTGCTGAATTTATATATTTGAATATATACAATCATATATATTTAAAATCCCTTATTCTTCCATATATATATATATATATATATATATGGCTAAATTTCCAAAATTTAATGAAAATTACAGCACACATATCTCAGAGCTTAAATCTATAGTATCAAAGTGATTAGCTACTAAAAAATATTATTATGTAGCACTTTTTTAAGAAAAACCAATGAAAATGAATTATAGAAGAAATATATTTTAGAACAATTATTATCAGCGGCCATTTCATGCTTTATAGTAACTTTGAAAGTGCTGTAACTTAAAATACTATATTAAAAATTGCTGCATTTCTATATAACTTAAATTTAATCTTTATTTTAGATTATTGTGCATAAGTAAATAATAAATTTATAAAAATGAATTACAAGTTTAAAACTTGATGCTTTTTTAATAAAGAAATTTTAGTTTTTTTATAGTTTTTTCTGATTTTAAAACAAGTTTTTAAAAAAATATATATATATTCATGGCATTAATACCTTTAAAGATTTACAGAATGATAATTGAACTAATAAAAATCAAGAAGTGTGCAGTTAAAATAAATATGAAGCATTTTTCATAAAATATATAGTTACAAAATAATTTTATCCTACAAAAGATTTAAAAATTATCTAGCATTAATTTGCTTCTATTTTCTAATTCATTTAGAATTCTGAACCAGCACAATATTTTTCAATATCAGAAAAATATTTAAAACACTATTAGACTATTTCTGATTAGGTTAATTAGACAGCTTTCTTGGACCTGTAGAATGAATAAGAGCATCACACAACTATTTTAAAAAATTTATTAGCCTAGTTGTTAAATAAGAAAAATAAAAAATTTAAAATATATAAAATATTACGATTATAGTGAATACATCTGTTTGAGAAAAGTTATCACATTTTTAATAATATATTTGAACATTGCTACACTAACTGTTACGTTAAAACTTTTCTAGGCATGTTCAATAAAGTCATTTTTGACAAAATTATATTTGCTTGAAAGATAATTTTTCTCATTCTTTCATAATCATACTTGTATTAGAAAAAAATATTACTTTACAAAAATTAATCATACCATATTATTTACTTTTTCTATGATATTAATATATATTTAGAAAATCCTTAAAATACTTGAAGATAAGTCATAAATAAATAAATTCATGAAAATAAGTCATTACATATAAATTAAATGGGTTGAGGTATGAAACTAATTTAAATAACAATTTTTTAAAGGCATTTCTTGATTAACATTGCCTTGGCTGCAAAATTATTAAATATGCCACTGTTGCTAGATTTTTTTTCTTAATTATTAAGAAATTAAAGTATTGTGTAACAATAAAATAGTGTCAAGTATATGAATGGCTAAAAGAAATTGGGATGAGATAAAAATCCAGTTTTTCTCCTCCCCTTTTTTTCCCCTATGAAGGAAACATAATGTTTTTACCTTGAGATCAGAAAACACAAAAATGGAAGATGAATTAGATCTTTGATACTTCCAGCATTATGAACAAAATTACATAAATTTATAAAAAAAGTTATGCACTGAAAATATTTCAGTTCCACTGCGATTAGCATACAAACTGTAACAAGAAATTATATTCAATTATTGGCATACTACAAAAGAATTGAAGAAATTAATATCCTCTGAGCATATTAATAGAATTTTTAAAAAATCATTGCATTATTGCTGTTTTATTTTTCAGCAGTCAATCCTCCTAACCTAACTATCACTAATAACTAAATATGAATACATCTAGCATTAAAAATGAATTTTTAAAAATAAGGAACTATACTAGTATAATTCTCATCTGGCATATTAAAATGGATGTTAAATCTTATTACTAACAATGTTGAGGTAAGAATTATAATACAATCAAAATCTGAATTAACAATATAATTTAATGACTTGAAGAAAATGGCATTTGCATTGATCAGAAATGTAAACAAACAAATAAATAAAAATGCAGCTGTTAAATTTAACAGGAGGATCTCTAATAAGCATACTAGATCTCATGATGCATAAATATGTCCATTATTTGTTTTTCAAGGCCTTAGGAAATATGAAGAAATATTAATTGATAAATCAAGATGAAAAATTTCAAATATATTTCAATGAACATCCAATATAATTAAATTTATAACTTTCTTACATCTAAGAAATTTGAATAATTTAAAGTATAAAACAAGAAAATTAATACTGGTCTAACAAGAAAATTTAATAATGAAATCAATAAAAATAAATACTTAATTTAATAAATTACTAGAATTTTCTTAGCTTAAATTTAGTAAAGATGTGAGGAATAGGAAATTAACTAAATCTTAATTTAAGCTCAAAATGGGGGAAAAAATACCACCATGCAAAAATATATTTTTAAAAATTAATGTGTTCAAATATATTCCTCTACACACATAAGTTAAGATTATATCAATATTTTAGAAACAGAATAATCATGATAAAACATATTTGAAGTCCATTCCCTTATTAATATAAAATGCCTGAAAACTTTGTCACCCTATTTTAAGATATTACCTGGCATTCTTAATATTGAAAAATACTATGGGAAATAAATACTATCACATGGTAACAGGGTTGAATCTTTTTTTACATATGAGTAGTAGTTTTATATAATATGGGAGCTAATTATAATACAATCAAGAAATATAGCCACATATAAATAATTTTTAAAAAAAAATCTTTAAACTACATTAACATTTCAAATGCAGATAGAATATTAAAATACTTATTTAAAATTTCTAGATATTATAGGCAATAAATGGTATATCGAAAACCATTATTTTTTTCTCATCAAAACAAAGAATTAATTTGAAAATTAAGATAATGCAACATTAGTACATAAGCTATTATTTACTTTAAATTAAATATAAGTATAGATATACATAGCTTTCGATAAATATTAAAATATTATACATACATAAATTAATGGCACTTGAATTAAAGAATGCAAAGGAATATTTGTTAATGAATTTAGCTTCAGATACAATAAATATTCATAAATTAAATTGAAGAAATTTTTATATATGAAATATAAATATTTTTATAATGCTTAAATAAGCAAAATATATTATTGTGCTAAATGAATTATTTTATAAAAAATATAAATAATTAATGCAAAAAAACGCACATTAATTATTTATAATAAGTAGAAAAATTACATTGCAATATATGACAAATACTGACGAAGCTTTAAATAAACATAGCACGGAAACTTACAAAATATACCAAATGTTTAAAATTTTTGAAGACATTTTGTCAATTTTGGAAAATAAAGAATTATACATTAAGAAATTACCAACGTAAGTCGTAATTTTAAAATGATATTTTTAAATAAGACTGCATTATAGTATTAAACATTTGACACCAGAGAAGTATCAAAGCTTACGATTTCAAGAACTTAACCAAATAACACCCATATTGGTAACAATCAGAAGTTTGTTTTAGTAGTATATAAAGAAAAATATATTTAGGGAATGTCACTTAAAGATTATTTTAACAAGAGTAGTAATTCTACTGGTTTCTACTCACCCCTTCAAAGTTGACAGCGTCCATCTCTAGTTTGTGTCGATAGAATAAAGAATTAATTAAAATTAGAAAAGGGACGCCATCACGATTTAGAGATTAATCATTTGTCGTAGACGATGATTTGGTGCAAAGATATCTCTTCTAGAGATATTTGAAAAAATATATAAATATTGAGAAATCATTTAATTTAAGTCCATTCCTGTCAAAAACTTCAAGAGATGAATACAAAACTGACAATCATATAAACAACCTTCCCCATAAAGCCTAGCAGCCGAACCAGACACCGGTCGAGTGGAGATGTTTTTAATGAAACCACGCTAATCATCTTTGTTTTGTTTTGTTTCGCATTAGATCGTACTCGAGCTATGTTTTCATTTTCGGATTCATATAATCCAAGCAAATCATAATGGAAAGAATCGAAGACATAAAAATTTTGTCCTTTTTACTATTTAAATATTTAAAAGTAATTGTAAATATGGTAATTTATTATAATTAATTATAGTAATACAATTGAAATTATTTAAATATTCAAATCAATTACTTAGTAATTTATAAATTCAAAATAGTTTCATCTTTAGGAGAACGCATATGAAGAGAGTATTTATTTACTATGAGTGATCAAGATCTCAAGACTTTTATGGAACAATCAGACCTCATGGTGATTCAGTACTAAGCTGATAAATAATTATCTTAGCACTGAATTAGGATTAAAAGTAAAAACATTAATATTCAAAATTAACTCAAATATTATTTATTTAATTCGAATTCTAATTTTTCATGTGAGTTAAAAAGGAAATTTATGTGTGTTTGTACTATAAAACTTATTATTATATTGTATTTCCACCTTTAATCTGATATTAAAGATGGGAATAATACCAGTAATGGGTATTGTAAATTCAATAATAACAATTTTTGCGCCATCATAAGTCTCCTTATAAGGCTTTAAAGAGGCCTGCTTTTCTTGAGCCGTGCAGTGATGTCGATGTCACACCTTTTATTATGCATTTTAAAATTTGTTACACTGCATCTTTCATATTTCATATAGCCATTAACTGCCTTTTGCAGAATTTAATGTATATACTTGTAATACAGAGCTATTATTTGAACTCTAAATAGGGCTGCCAAAAGTCCAACTTAGATTCAGGACAAAATGTTATCAAATGCTTCGTTTAATGAAACATGGATCCAACACACTTAACATTTCCTCAATAACCCCCTCCCCCCCCCGCCCTCATGAGACAATTTCTTTAAAAATGTTCTGCTATTTTTATTCTATCGTTTGGCAGCATAATAAATTATACGATATACTGAATGCTATATACAATAACATAAAGATGTAACAATATTGTAAGAGTATTTTGTGCTAATTGAGCTATTGAGCACTCTTCTTTTCAAGCCGAGTATCTTTCAGAGAGAACAAGATGTAAAAATCTAGCAAATATGATGAATAAAATTTAAATGAAATTTCTTCTTATAAGATAAAATTATCGGTAATCATTGATAATTTCAAAGCCTTCATTTTGTATTGAAAATTTATAAATGCTGTATTTTTTCTAATGGTCACCACTAATGGTTTAAAGAACTTCTTTTTATACTGGAAGTTTGCCGATGAAATAATTATACTAGACGCCATTCTTGAAAATCCTTTTGCCGTTTGTTTCTAATCACAACTCCCTCTTTTTTTTAAAAAAATTTCACGATGATATGGTTTTAAGTATGTCTTCTGTATTTTCCATATATTCATTCAACTTATAGGTATATAATTTCAAATCATTGTCGATATACATTGTAAATGTTCCAGTATTTTTCGCATTATACCAGTTATTTATTCTTTATCGGACAAAGATCTGAATCTGTGCATTTTCAAATTTAGCTAGTTTGTTTCATTAGACATTAGAATCAGCGCAACAAAATAGTTAATAGAAAATGACAAAATATTTATAATTATTTTAGTCTTTAATAATTTGCAATAAAAATAATTAGAATCATTGTTATTTTAAGTATGTCACGGGGGCTTTAAAAGTTCTCCACAAACCAAAATAGTTCTTTTAAATTGTTGTTTAATTTTCACAATAAGATGCTGCAAGCCCCTTTCTTTAGTATTTTTTTATTGGTATTTTAACCTTACAATATGATAAAATTTATTAACAACTAGTCGCCTTTGGTGACCAGTCGGTTCGCTAGTCTTAATACTTTTTATACTCTTATATAGTAATAGATTGATAAAAGATAATTTTTTCCAACGGTCTGGCCTAAAGAGCGCCAACACACACACATATAGAGCTTTATTATAAGTGTAGATTATAGCATTTTTTTCAATCTTAAATATTTAAACAATCGGTATTAAATATTTGTGTAAAAATATTGTTTTAATTAATGTTATATTTATTTTTATAGAAATAATATATAATTAAATGAATTTTGTTTTTTGTTTTTCAGAAATTTTCTCTCATCAGTTTTATTTCTTATAGATCAATTTTAAATTTGGTAACTTTTTATTTAATGATAACCTCTGGCACAGTCATTTAATGTAAACAATTTTAGTTAAGAAAAGAGTCCAGTTAATTGAGTGATGCTTTTGTAATGAGCCATTATTGCTAATATTGAAATATAGAGACAAAAATATAAGCAGTCTCATCTGCAATGTATCCTCTTTAATGGTCATTCAATAGTTAATTTCTAAATTATCAGAGATATGCATATACTTCCAGTTGGGAAAATAATATAAATGTTGTAAAAAAAATTCTACTTCTTTGTTGTTTGAGACAGTATATATATTGTAAAAATATTATACACTGCCAAGATTCTGTTTATTAGTTTATGAATATTTTTGATACACTAATATTACAAACAAACAAAACTTGTGGCGATGTCTGTTGATGAGCCTATAGTAAGGATATCAAAAGCTTCATAACATGGCAAATTTATAGACTTAAATTTGCATGCTTATTTGTTTAAAGATTAAGAAAATAAATAAAAAAATATTTTGCTATATATGACACCCACTACATCCCATATTGTGACATCTTCTACAACTGACCACTGTATGATTTTTAGTGAACAAAACGTGGCAAACTGAGGTGAACTAAAGAATACCCATGACATATCTGTGGAGCGCGACGACCGAGAAAGATCACTAGAGTGGTAAACGAGGTTTTATTTAGAATTTCTATAATGTAAATAATTAAATGTCCATAACAAGTATTATTTAGAGATTGTCGATTAAAATATTTATATACTCCGTTAATTAAATGACTACGGTATTTTAAATATCATCATGTATCAGATATCACAATTTAATAAAATGGTCTTCAGTTTTGGAATTTTCTTTGCTATACCAGAGAGCTTTGGAAAGCAAACTATTCAAAATCTTATAAGGATTTAGAAATTTTTGTCAAAACTTGGGACAGTTGTTCGCATGGGTGGAAATTTAGAGATAACAAAAGAAAAAAAAAAGCACCCTTAAAGCTTATTCTAATCATATCCAAGATTTTTCACTAAAATAAATGTAAATGTATGAGGGCTTTTACCGACAACGCCCTTGTATGCATTATGGTTGTTATGTGCTTCGCATCTTAATATCCAGTGGTGGGTAATTATAAATTATATGATCGTTTATAAGTTTAACAAATTCAACAAATGCAAAGTACTCATCGGAAATATGATAAACTGTTATCAAATTAAAAGTAATATATCAATTTAATTGAACACGGCATCGTATTAAAGATCTATATTATAGTTTGTATTGAACCTTACAATCTTTTCATTGATATCCTGAGTGCTAAAATAAACAAAATATTGAGCTGTGAATTGATTTAAATTGGAGAGTAGAATTACATTTTGATAATGATGCTAATTGACACAAATTGATCATAAGACAGGTCGACACAAAGATCTTGTATTGAATAATAATCGTCAATTAAATAGCTTTATTTGAAATGAATACTTTTGTTTGCACAACATCAAATTAATAATAGAATTTCTATTGGCTTCTAAATTCATCACTTTGCTGGATCTGTTAAAGGATTACTGGCCGATCCCATTAACTCTGATTGTTTGAAAACTCAATTTATCACATTTATGACTAATTTTATGACATATCTGTCATTTTGAATATAATTTGGCTTGGAAAAATATTTCGCACTTTTTTTTTCTTCTTTAAAATGATGGGCAAATAGTTGAATAGTCACCAAGAATTTGCCGTCCCATGTTGATGTGAATATATTTTCGTGTATATAGAATATTTATTTAAAGCATGTTAAATGAACCTTGCGATGTATTCAGAATGCAAACTCACAATATAAAATTTCCAAACACAAATTACTCAAAGTTTTAAATTAAGTACTTTATGTAACTAGTTTTTAATAACTTCCTGAGTGCTATACGTTAAATTTCAAGTTTTAAAAGTCACATAACTCATACAACCATAAAAACCACACATAGTTTTGCTTATTGTACTATGCATTTCCATAATTTCTTTCATTGTGTAATTTGAGCTACTTTTATCTACTTTAACGAAGTCATAAGTATACTATATGTTAAAAAAAATATAATTTATGCAATGTTTTAGAATATAATTCAATTAAAACTTCTCTGAATTAAGCTCAAAATTTAATTAATTACAATAAAAAAGAAACGATTAAGTGATAAGGATAATAATAATAATAAAATAAAATAAAAAAGGGGGGGGGGGAGAAAAAGTAGCTATTTAAAAAAATGAATGCGTTAAAAGTTCTTTTTCATTTCTTTCTTACGAAGTCAAATCCTAATTTGATTGCAACATAATTTCAACAAATTCTGCAACTAAATTCTTACTTTTATACATATATAAATGTATCAATGTATGTAAATGCATTAATACATATAAGAATGTAAAATCTTACATTTGTATACATATATAAATGTATAAAAGTCCTATTTAGTTATTGCTTGTGATGAATTTAAGTATAAACATCTACAAAATAAAAAAAACACTATACCATATAACTATAACTACATAAAAATTTGGACACTGCACTATATAAAAATTTAGAACTCATAATTTTTTATAACTACATTTATTAATCCTTATAGTATGTAAGTTATTAGTTGTAGCATTTTTGAAAGTGAAAGCATATAACTACAATAGCTAATGACTTGGAAATTATATATTGTTGTCAAGACCAGAGAAAATGCTTATGTAATAATTTCACATTTATGAAAACAAAATACAGAAATAGGCAATAATATAATACACATAAAGCAACAATTTATAAGGATATAATTTTTAAATTACATAAATAGACATGATTTTATATTTAACTACTTTATTATTAAGTTAATATTTTAAAATTAAAAAAATTGGAATATATATATATATACATACAGTCGATTCCGGTTAATCGGACCACATCGGGACGCGATCATTT